>CAAKHC010019105.1:26445-59525 GCA_901007825.1 Macroramphosus scolopax
TATATATATATATATATATATATATATATATATATATATATATATATATATATATTATATGAGTATATAAATGTCATGTCACGATCAAGAGCTGAGGAGGATTCAATGAGGTGTCTGACACAGACAGAGTAGACTTTAATCCTTCACCGTGACATGTCTCCTCTACAAGGAAGTCAATGAAATAAGACCCAGGGTCGGTTGCCAGGGATTTTCACAGACACTCCAGATTTCACTCCCCAGCGAGGGAGCGGTGCTGTTTGTTGTTTCGACAGACTGCTGTGTGAGGCCGGTATTCCAGAGTGACATTATACTCGCTGCCGTCCAGTCGAACCCGACCGAAATGCAGCGGTGTCATTCATTCCCCGTCCCCTCTCTCGCTCCGTGTGTTGTGGAGCATCCAACCAGACTAATGTTCAGAGACTAGGTCAGCTAAACTACAGAAACACACGCAGGCTGCACGTTTTTTGTCCTCAGGAGGTCAGAGCTAGCTCGGGCTAACTGAAATACAGCCGCATTACACACCCGGACACACAATCACCTCCCCTGATTACATCTGATGAAGCAAGTGAATCCTTTTTACGGGCTTTTTTATTGTGTTAACTTGTATGTTGGTGTAACTGGTTCCAGAGAAAGGGACAGTTTTGATTTGATTAGTCTGTGTAGTGCTCCGAGTAATGAGATTTTCTGTAAATAGAATTTACCAATTTTCTCATATCAGATTGGCAGGACTCTTCCTATGCTGTCTGTACGTCCAACGAGGAGCTGAGGTTTTACTTTTAGTTTGTTTGTGTGTTTGTGGTTGAGTATGTTTATGAGTTTTTTGGAGAGTATTGCAGCATGTCCACGTACATTTGAAAGAACTTCAAGGATAAACTGGAAAGTCAAAGGACTTAATTCCATTGTGGTCCTTGTTGTAGTTATGTCAAGGAAGTGTTTGGATGGTCTGTTAGAGCATTAACAGGCTAAAGTTCACCCTTGTTATTATGATGAGTATGTGAGATGCATATACAAGAAACCAAACAATCATTTACTTTGCACATTAATTCCTAATGCAACAAAAGCTTCGGCTGCATTAATAAGTACGTCAGTTACTGATTATCACACTCTCATGCTCATCTAGATGCAGCAGAGCTCCCACACTCTCTCCATCCTTACGAATCCTTTTCGCCTGAGTTAATTCTTTTACCTTTCTAACAAATGATGTCTGCCCGGATCTGGATCAAACATCCTTTTATCTCTGCGCTCAACACTCCTGCTGCAGGCCGACTGGCACAGCCTTCACCTTACCGGCAGTGCTGCTGTAGCATGATGGCAAACACAGCTGAGGGGGGGGATAGACGGAGGAAAGGGGGATAAACTAGCAGTGCATAAGACAGACAGTTTTTGCTTCAAATAGCTGCAATCCGTCAAACCAAATAGCAGAGATTTAGGAATGCAGGTGGATGAAACTGACTGAGGGAGCGAGTGAATCAAATGAAGACAATGTTCAGACGGATAGTTTGACACAACTCCTTCGAGTCTTCTGTCCTTCTTGGACGCCAGTTATCTCGATCCGAAAACCTTGCTTGATGATGGCACGTGTAGAGGGATTAGGATTAAACCTCTGATCACGTTACTGACACCAGAAGCCAATACAGAATGTCTGGGAGGAGGAGGGTTGAATACGGTGCCAGCCGAGCACAGGAGGGTGTTGAAGAGCCGAGGTTGACCCGTGATTTACCCAATTTAAGAGCAGAACTACAACTCCAGTTTCCATAGCAACATTCGTCTTTATTTATTTTATGTATTTAGGAACCGTGGATCTATTATGGTTGGAAAATGTGTTTGTAAATGAAAATGAAAGGATGTTGTGTTACGTCTTCCTGTCGAGGTGAACCACACAGCGTTTCTCCCTTTTCCCTGAGAGCACAGAAACAGCGAGAGACGGGAGTGTTTGGAAATTATATTCCTCTGTCTGTCTGCCATTATTCATCAGTAACTGTAGCATGTATCAGAGCAGCGGTCTAATAAATATCGACTCGACTGGGATAACTCGTCCACTACTGCTGATTCATTTAAAGGCTGACATTGATTTCCTATAGCTGTGTCAGTGAGTGTGCTCCCCCGTTTTCCATGTCTTATCTCCCTCCTTCACCCTCCCCGTGTCCTTGTATTTCTTCACTGTTTCAAACTGAGACTGCCCTTCACCGTGCTTTATGTTTTTCTTACCCATTCACCCTTATAGTTACGTCAGCCTCCCTCCTTTACGATCTTGGGAGTTTTTTTTGTTTTGATATGTCAGATTTTGACCCATGTTAGGCCTTCTGGAGTGAAGAATCAACACACACACACACACACACACACACACACACACACCCTCCCACGGCTTTCCTTTATCTCTTCCTCCCCTGATAAGGGTTCGCTCTGCACTTTCTCTTCCAGGCTGCAGAATAGTGAGCCATTAACTGTGAACACTTACCCAGAGTGACAGTGTGTGCTCATTAAATGTGCACACGTTGCAGCAGTATAGCACGGCACCCTGCTTCTTCTGTCGTCTATAAACAGCAGCCGTAGTAGAGTCATGGTTTTTTTTTTATGTCTGAGATCAGGTGGAACCGGAAAGTTCAGCTTGTGGCTGTTCACGATTCCTGTTTATAAATTATGCTGTATAACTGTCCATATCCGTGTAATGCCAGCCAGCCCTGGTCACTGCTGTTTCAAACACTCTTCTGCCTTCAATACTTGTAAGTAGGGCATTCCATGGGTAATATATACAGAGGATCCTTCTGCATGGTACAATGTGGTGTATAATATCTGCAAAGAATACTGTATGTGAAACTAGGTCACAAGCCTGGATCACAGCCAGGATCAAATGATGCAGAATAGTAAGAAGGTGGGCAAACCTGGAAGACGCATGTACAGTCGCACTAATGAAGAGTATCTGACATCTGTCTGGTAAATACACGTTGAGATCAGTAAACAACAGAACAACTGTGCAATAAGACGACTATTTTCACATTTATTATCAGCCTCCACACAAAAGTATAACAATATTATATGATGTTTTTTCTGCATTTATAAAGAATAGAATCCATAAAATGATGATTTTGTCCTCGTTGCGAAAAAACATTCTGTTCTTGAGAATTATTTTATCAGCTGCACTGATGTTTGTATGTCTGGTATGATCGTCTCCTCATGCGTTTCATTCAAGGACAAGGTCAGTGGAGCCTCTTCGAGAGCCGATGGGCAAGAGATGCCATTTGCTGTCTCAACCCAGTATTTTCCTTCCTCCTCTCTCTTTCCTTCCCTCCTGTCTCTTCCTCCACTGACACACATTTACGCAGCCTCATCCCATGACCCACTAAAACAATCATGCATGCAAAGCGGGAATGTGAGAGTTCCTGTGCTAAATATACTACGCTGATTCTCTCTCTCTGTTTTCGTCATAGGTGTGTAGCTGAATGTGTGTGTGCGTGAGCGAATGTCCATCTTCAAGTTCAGTGTGTGTGTGTGTGCGTTACGTCAGAAGGTCATGAGAGGAGACACGCAGGCGACATGAGTCCTTGAACAAGATGCCACGGATGCATAAAAATAAAACCCAAGAGCCAGAAAAGGATCGTGTGCTCCAGCAGAATGCGTCCACACTGCATGGTAACACTTAATATGCCCGGCAGAGCGTCGCATTCTACCTGTGGGGGAGGGCGACTTGTAATAAATAACACAGGTCAGCAGAATCCCAACGAGATGCCATTATTTTTAGTATCTGCATATTTCCCTGCTGCTCATGGTATCGTTAAAGCTGTCCTGTCCATTGACAGATCATCATCCATGTGCGTCTGTGTGAGCACTGGTAGATCTTTGAGCATGGCAACAAATCCTTTAAGATCAATAGAAGATCACTACAATGACTTTGATAAGTGTTGGCCTCAATTCTACTTATGATAGTCATCTTTACCATCGTCTTGTCTCCACTGAGGCCAAAGTCATGGCCCATCGATCCTGTCCAGGATTTCATTTGACCAGTTGTGATGTGAAAAGATATAATTAACCTATCTTCAGCCGTGGTGCAGCTCCCAGAGGCGGCTCGGCACCCTAATTTGTCTTTAACATCTGCTGTTAATGGAAGAACTGAGGGAAACCCCACCTCCACACGCGTGTGCGTGTGTGCGCGTGCGTGCGTGCGTGTGCGTGTGTGTTCACTCAGTCTGCCTGAACAAGGGAAATGAGAAGAATCCCATTAGAAATTCCATTAAAAATAGATCCAACTCGAACACAGGTGCGGAGATGAGAGGAAATACATTAATATTTTCGGTGTTTTTTCCTCTCTGTTGTGAAGTGTGAGAGTTCAGGGAAATCATGCATTTACATAGTTAATGGGCCTTTAAGTTTCATTAAAAGCTGCATTTCTTAATGGAGATTACTTTGATGGGCATCCAATTCTTTTTATTTGTGGAATGGTTTGAAGTGGAAAGAATATTGTTACAAAATCTTTCAAACTATGAAAGGCGAGAATGATGAACTGCTCTCAGAACTGAGTGGTGAAGGTTTCCATACAGACTCACATTCCAGCAGTGACGTTCAGGGATGAAGCAGGTAGCGACGATCACGGATCGTAAGAAGCTATTTTTTATTCCAGGTATTAAGAGTTGATGAATCACTATCATATCATTATATCATATTTGTTCCATAAATGAGAAGCTCTGTTTTAACATGTATTAATTAATTGATTAATCCCAGGATGATTAATTTGAAATAAAAAAGGAATAGTTGAAAATAGTTGCTATTACAAGTTTTCCGTCCTGTGTGGTGAAGCTGTGCCGCCATCAGTGCCTCTGTTTGTTCTCCAGCTTCCAGATGGGCGATATACGGCTGGCAGATTGTTCAGTGCGGTGACAGTCTCTGGCACGCTCTGTACCAGGGTCTGGGTGTGTGTGTGTGCGTGTGTGTGTGAGACCGTTCTCACAAAATGGAAATCTGGTTTCCCATAACAACAATGTTACTGGATGGAACAACTCGAGTACACACAAGCATTGGATGGAACAAGTGTCCCGCCTCCTGTTCCCTCTTGGTTGTTTGGCACCGCGAGACAAAGCAGTGTTTTATGTGGAGGAAGGTTGAGATGGAGAAAGAGGCTTGTGTCAGGGACCCGAGACGCTGCCCAGCTTGACTTACTGCTCCTGTGGTCGGATGCCTCCGGAAAGACACAGCACTTTTCTTTTTATTGCCGCTTTGTCATATTGAACTGATGCGTCATGTAGAGTTTAGCGTGTTGTGTCCTTGAGTGCGGTTGAGACAGAAGGTTACGGCCTGGTTGGCTTCTTCTAGACACCTTTAAGGATACCATCAATGTACATTTCTTATGTCAACACGAGTTTTATCCACAATCTTTGTCTATTTTTCTTCCAAGTGCTTGGGGAGCTGTTGCAAAGATGTACGTGTAATCTAAAAAACATTTCACGCCCAGGCCTACTGTCAGTGTGCTCGCTCTTCTCCACACAGTCAATACGTTTCCAGCTTTGTGTAGAAAGAGAGGCTCAAATAGAGAGAGAGAGAGAGATGAAAGAGGTTAGAGAGAGACGGAGAGGGAATACAAATCCAGCCAGCTGTTCACCTCAAACCCCCCTGGAAATAGGGATCACTAGAATTTAGCGAGATCTGCTTCATGTATCCAGGATAATCCCTCTGCCAAAACGTGAACACATCCTCTTTAAGGAGCAGTGTGCAGGAGTGTGTGTGTGTGTGTGTGTGTGTGTGTGTGTGTGTGTGTGTGTGTGTGTGTGTGAGTCAGGATGTACATTCATTGTGTTACAGTATGCAGAGTTTTTCCGTCTCAGTGTCTTTCTTCTTTCTTTTGGCTCATTTAAAGCTTGTTTCTTCTTCTCTCGCTTCTTTCTTAATATTATTCCTCTCACATAAATACATTATTTCATTGTGGTCATAGCTTCTGCTAACGTGTGTGCGTGTGCGTGTGTGTGTGTGTTTGGGAAGTGGGAACTGCTTCCCATATCACCTCAGTTTGAACCCAGGAAGGATGTCGGTGATGGGAGGAAGGGAAGGTTTAACACGCTTTTTTCAAGGACAGTAGGATGTCACATGGGAGTCGTTTGGCTTCTCGTCATGCTCCCCTCCGACCGTCATCACACTCTTTATGACCTTACAGACACACACGTGTTCAAAGCTCCATCGTCCTCTCTTCCCTTCGTCCCCCAGTGTCTGTTTTGACATGAAAACAAGATGTTTTCTCCTCTTTAATCCCTGCTTAGGCTGCGTGAGAGGGCTGAGGGCTTCCTTCCCCCTGAGCCACCTCGCTCTGTTTATAGTTTTTAAGCTTCAGTCCATCAGGAACCGGGCAGCTCTTAAACCAACCGTCTGTCAACCTAATCTGGTCAGTTGATTAGCTAATACACCTCGATCAGGTCATCATCCGCCCACCGCAGGTGAAACATGAGATCGATGACACTGTAAGTAACAACCACGAACTGATGGTGGACAGTTTGAGCTGGTTGTCGTTAGTCTGGGCAGCGTGCAGCCTCCTCACAGAGCTGCCGGCCTCACTGTGGACTCTTAAATCTTGTTTTATTATCGAGGAGATTCACTGGCCCCACCTCCGCCCGTCCAACTCCATCTCTGCCTCATCTTTGTCGCTGCCTGTCTCTAAATCACTACCTCGTTTATTTCTTGGCATCAAATTAAACCGCATGTGCCATTTGATTAATATTGAGCCCAGAGTTCCATTAATGAAGCCAATGGATGACTGTTGTTGTTTAATAAGAGTGACTCATTGGCCTTCGGAGAAAAGGCTTTTCTGGAGGCGAAGCACGGAGCAGCTGAACTGGTACGATGGCCACACACCAACTGGTTAACTTTAATGAAATCAGCTCTAAATCCCACACAGACCGTGAAACGTCTGGACGCAGACGATGTTATATGTCTTCAGCTTATTCTTTTAGTCGGTGTTATCCATCAATAGATTCAGGGGAAGAAGCAAAACTCTCAGTGATACAATTGAAATCAATAAAATACATACATAATACATGTTTCTCTTTGTGAGCTGAAGCCATTTGTCTTCATATTGTCCAGGGAGTTTTTTTTCATCAGACAATGTGTCATATGCATCATCAAGTATAAGTTGCTTCTTCAACATTGTTCTAATCTGTTTGCTCTAAGCTGCTGCGGTTGAATTTGAATTAGATTCTAAGATTCACTTCATAGCAAAGGTGGTGGGACCTCTGGGATGTAATAAACGGGCCACCAGTGTGATATCAGCGGCCCTCTTTCCCTGGAAAACGGGAATTGTAATAATGTTGTGACAGGCCGTTTCCCGTAGGCTCTTTGTCCTTTGTACCGTCGCTTTTCTACTGACACTGGTTGTGTTTTGAAAAACGCTCCCCACTGAGACGCAGCTTAACCTGGCAGCTGAACTTTCCATCAAGTCATTTAGTCTTTATTGTTTGGCTTTTTCTGTGATGCTGAGTGAAAAGAAAATAGACATCAATCAAAGCGTGCAGGAGTACTCACACATGGTGCGGCAGCTGGTTTCATGACACTCCGGGGTAAAACTCTTTGATGTCATTTTCTCCTCCCGCGCTCCAACATATAATTAAATGGAGGTGCAAGTCTATAAATGTACCAGTGCATGCTGCGTACAGCTGATCTGAGCCCAGCAGATTGGCTCCGGACAAATAACTTGTGCAGGTCTGCTGCACAAAATGTTTAATGCATGAGGTTACTTCCCAAAATGTGTCTGTGTTTACCCGGAGCTCTATTAGACCTTTTACTTCTTTGCTCTATTGATCCTTGAGGCTGATGAGGGTGCAGAAAGGGAAATGGGCCCGACCACGGGTGGAGGCTCCGCAGTTCATTATGGTTGACAGTGAGCTCAACAATGAAATATGGAGGAGTACGGGTGGGTGTGTTTGTGTCTTGAAAAATTAAAAGCTGAGAGCCTGTTTTCTATTTGCCCTTCAATGAGCCCCTGTGGTTGAACTAATGGACAAGCAGGTGGTCCTGCCAGTGTGACGACGCCTTGCAGAGGAGGGTTACAGGGAGCAGCGTGTCACGATGCATTAGGGTGAGCAGATAGATAAGCTCAGAGAGCCGTCTTGGATTCAGATAATGGAAAGTGGGACCGAAAAGAAAGGGAGCCAGATGCTGTGAAGAACTGACAGAAATGGAATCGTTTAAGCTACCAGCTGACAACACGCCGAAGTCAGAGGAGATTGGTGGGGTGTAATGATCTGCTTTTGTTGGGTTGAAAGAGAGAAAAGCTGCATGCGGTGATGGATTTGCTTTTAAATGAAGATTGACATCTCACTGATACTCACTCTCTGGACAGAGAGCATGTGACCTGAGCACCTCGGGACTGCTGTCACATTTAGGCGAATCCATGCAGTCGGTCTTGTAACCACATTACTCCTGGATGCGGCTGTGAAACATTGGGCGTTGACTTGCCCCAGAGCTTTTAAGCGGGGAGCAGCGTGCCGGACGTTGATGTTAGTGCAGAGCCGGGGAATCACGGCTGTGACAGCCAGTCATTGTACTTGAACAACTGATGGTGTCGTGCTGTCATTGTGCCATTGTTGGGAGCCGACCCACAACAGATACTGATCTGATAATAGGAGCTTGATCTCCCTCTGGGCCACGTATCCGCGTATGAAAATGAACAAGCACTGCTTCAAAGGAAGCGTCTCAGGTGAGCAGACTGTAATGATATTTAAGATCCAGTTTTTTGGCTTCGTCATTGGATCAGATTTGACAGTCAACTTTGAATTCAACGCCAATGACTTCACCAATGAAGAAATGTTTTAAAATGATGCCATGAATGAATGAATCGGACTCGAAACCCAAAGTCTAGATCTTTGACTTGCTCTACACGTCCCAGTCTGGACTGTGTTTCCTGCCCTTGTCAACTCCAGATGTTGTCGGTCTGTTGGTCAGTCAGTATCTCAGCAACTGTTCGATGGAATGCCAGAATTTTGTATGTATGTAATTTTGTATCTTCATTTATGATCCCCGGAAGATGAAGCTTTCAGACTTTCCCCCTGGGGTCCTCATGATGTTCACACTTTTGGCTAATTACGTCTGACAAGTACAAATGTATGTTGCGGTAAATTGCTGTCCTTAAAAACAACCTCCCAGCGCTGCTGGACTCAGTGTGACGCCGCCTTCAAACGAATCTCTTCTTGAGTGCGAAGAGTGTTTGATAAAAAAACACCACAGTTATGGATTCGACAGGAGCTGAAAGGATTCCAGCAAAATAAATCAGAGACTCGGAGGACACGTTGGTGTTATTCACACTGATGGTTGGTACACTTGTTCTCAATTAGCTGTGATTCTCCGCTCCGAGCGTCGAGCGTCCCCGGTGCTTAAAGCATCAATTTACCATCCTGTCCCAGGGAGGGTTTCCCTGAAGAAAACAGTTTATGACCAGCAAACAGGCGCGGAAATCTGCTCTCTGATGGTTTTTGTTCACTTATCACCAAAGCTGTTAAATTGCTCTTGTGGTTTGTTTTGGGGATGATACATTAGGCAAGTGTTGGTATATGGAAATACTGGTGAATTAGGAGTTTCCCCCTTTGGCTCATGCTATGGGAGTGGGTATTTATACTTTCTTATGACAGGGGTGAACAATCCAACTCTCTGGTGGTGGGTTTCCCCCTTTTGGCTCCAAGTGTCAGTAGTTCAGGCTTTTGCCAGCGATCTACCGATTACTCTGAGCAGTTTTTGTATTTATTAAGAACCATCTCACTGCGTTTGAAACTCTGTTATAACTAAATGTTTGAGAATATTATTTACAGAAGTCGAGAGCTTCTTCAGATTTACATAACTTTCGCAGGCAGTCTGGCCTGAAGGCGGATCCTCCGAGGGGACACAAACTGCAGATCAGCCTAATCACCAGATGCCTGCTCTCTAATGCATAATTCATCAGATTGTTATTGCAGGTCTGCAGGGAAAACACAGCAGTGATTTACATTAATATTTCATCAAGCCCCTGTGACATCAAAGTCTTAATGGAGGAGACCCTGCATGTGTGTGTCTGTGTGTTTGTGTGTGTGTACTCTCAGTAATGAAGCAGACCCCGGTGGCCTGTGCTCTTCTATCAGGTCGTCGGGTGCAGAGGTGACGATTATGTGTTAAGTCAGTTCAAATTCTAAGAACACACCGACAGAGGCGTCCTGTACGGTCGTTTGTTTTCCCTTCATGGCATTTCTTGTCTCGACTGTCATTAATTAGAACTACATGATTAAATAAATGTAATATAAATCACAGAAATCAAACACACGGAATCTATGACAAAACAACACCGAAACATACGAAAACATACAAAAAGGACCTGACAAAGACAAAGGGGAGCTGAGACCTTAGATACAAAACAGGGTAACAAGACACAGGTGAGATAACGAGGGCAGGCAGGGAGCTGATTAACAGACGAGACACAGGTGACATCAATAACCAAGGGCGGGACAACAGACACAGACAGGAAGTAAAACACGAGGTAATGACAGAAGGAGACCTACAAAATAAAACAGGAAACCACAAAACAGACCCACCAAATCATCCACACCCAGAGACAAAACTAAACCCAAATAAGGTCCCAGCCGAGGTCCTGGCCGGGGTCGGAACAGGCTCACTATATTTTTATTCGTACTTGTTAGTAATACATGTAAATAATAACAACAAATACACTAATTATATTTATTTATTTAAATAAAATATGCTGAATTAAAAATGCTTCCCCTAGACATTGTTTTACAAGCTTTATTATGATTATCTATTATAACAAAATAATAAGACACAACTGATTAAATTCATGATGGCTGAATTCCCTCCTTCAGGTTCAGGAGTCTTGTATCGTGTGTATCACAAGTTATGGTTACGTGGGCAGTATAACGTCAGCCAGATTAAGATTGGTTTATTCTGTTATATGTGGAGCCTGCGATGCAGAATGCCCTTTCACAGTATCATCACTGTATATTCCTTTCGCTTATCAGTAAATGAATATATTCATTCAGACCAGAGAAGAGAATTTATATGGTTATTAGATGATAATATCATCAAAGGTTTTCTTCATCCCTCTCAACTAGACTGAAAACTGCTTCAATCAGGCTGGATGGGGCCAGTCTGTCTGTCTGAGGCGGCTGCATGAGGCATTTGTATTCTGATTGGGGTCTTTTCTGACTGTAATGAAATATTGTAGGTGAAGTAAATGAAGTGTAGGTGAAGGGGGGCTTGTGCAATGGGATTAAATATTTTGGATATTTTGTACTTCTCTAACAAGAGCTCCTTGTGTTTCCTCAGATGACAGTGCATCAGCAGCCAGCAGTATGGAGGTCACTGACCGCATCGCCTCCCTGGAGCAGAGGGTCCAGATGCAGGAGGACGAGATTCAGCTGCTGAAGTCGGCGCTGGCCGACGTGGTGCGCCGGCTCAACCTGTCTGAGGAGCAGCACGCCATGAGTTCACGCAGAGGACCCACCAAAGGTAGCATGCAGTACTTAACGCCCCTGTTTTGTAAAAGGGTTATAAGGTTCTCTGGCGTTTCAGTTTTAACTTTAAGATTACAACAACACACACACACACTGGCTTCCTTTCTCTCCTTTCCGCCTTTATTCTCTTTCTCCTGACAATCCTGCTCTCACTAGTTGTTGATCTCTTCATCTTCCACCTTTCCTCCCTTCTCCTGGACTGTGTTGTGCTGTTGAATGTATTGTGCGTTATGTGTATAGGCCCTGCTTTGATGAGAAAGTCTCCCTCAGCAGACAGCAATGTGGGCAAGCCAGGTAGGCTGACTGTAGTCCGTCTGCACTAACCAGGCCCGGTGCTTCGTCCACAAGCAACACATATCTGCCACTGCCTGCTGAATAATTGTACGTTGTGTAGTAAATGACTTGGAAGCACATCATTACTTTCGGTGCCACACACTGTCTGACGTCAACGCACAGTGATCTGAGTCTGAGGACAAAGACAGAGATAACTTTACTGTCAATGAGGGGTGATGAGTGTCCACAGTACTGTAAAAAAAATGGTTGTAAAATACACAGAAAGACCATTTCTGTGTATTCAACCTTTCTGTTGAAGGGAAGTTCCACTGTAAAACATCTTTTCCCAGTAAAAAGGAGAGAACAGTTATTATCTGTTTTATTCCTGCCTGCTACTGGATTTGAGACAAAATAACAAGAACAGCAATAAAACTCTATCCTGTGTGAAAATCCCTCCTGAACTTAAGTGAATCAGCGTCTGGGACACAGTTTCTTCATTCAATATTTTATAATGAAAATCAACGATAAGGTCGGTTTCCTCACAAGCTCATGCTATTGTTTAATCATCTCGAAAAGCGCCTACTGTCTTTTTTCTTCTACTGTTATTGTTGCACCTGAATGCAGCATGTCCCCATGTCTCTTAATAACGTCACTGTGAGAGAAGGTAGAGAGCACATCAGTAACATCATTACAGAATAAAAATCCACTGAAAATAACTCCAGTCCTCCAGTGTGTTTGTTTGATGCAGAATATATCTTTTATTCTGCGCCGCTCCCAGTTTGTAGCCTCCAGAGTGATGGAAAGTTGGAGTTTCTATTTGATTCGGGAGCCGGAGGATGACTCAACCTCCAAAGCTGGTCTCCCTCACTGTTCTCCACTTACAGCTGCAGGGAAGCTGCAGTCTGCGCCCCTCTGCCGGAGCACAATTCATCTTCTTTAGCACACTAACAAAATTACAACAGTAATTGTTGGTGACCCCCTGCTGCGTAATTACTACGTGAGAGATAACAGAGCGGTGTGAGCATGTTCCTGTGTGTGTCTGTGTGTGTTGGTCTCAGTGTGCATGGATCAGAGTGTGTCAGCGAGTGAATGTGTGTTGCTGCCTCAATTAAATATTTATCACTGCGGATGAAGTTGCAGCTTGGATTTGTTATTCTGGCGTTGCCTGACTGGCATGTGTGCAGTATTTGTAAATGTGTGTATTTGCATGCACGACCTCCTGCAAATGATTTGTTAACATGAATGTCATCTGTATGGAAAACTGCCCGAAACAGACCAACAGTAGAAAAAGCTTTTGATTCCGATGCTGTAAACACATCATATCAATACGACAAAGCAAAGCAACAGAGATAATGAAAACACCAGAAGAAGAAGTTGCCTTTAAGTCCAACCTCGTAAATTATTTTAATTAGAAATGCCTTTTTTTTATTTTCTCTTAATTATCACCATTAAACACCAGGAAGTTCAACCTTGCATGCCCTAATTAGTGGAAACTGCTGACACATTGACCAGTTTACTCCACTTTGTTCTGCTGTTGTCGTTTGTCCTCCAGCCAGGCCGATGATCGCCACCCTGCCGTTACGGCCGACAGTAAACAACGGGACAATCCTACCAAAGAAAGGCGGCACTCTAACGTCCCCGTCTGGATGTGGATCCAGGAAGGACAACAGCACGCCATCCAACAAGAGGTGAGACAATGAAACAATGGACATCAAAAGGTTTTCAAGCAAATGAATCAGGAAATAAAAGAAAATCTGTGTTTTTTTCAAATATTTCAGTCAGTTTTTTAGCACCACGACATTTGTTTACTTGCTCAGTGCTCTTAATCCAGAGCTGAGAGGTTGTTTTTTAAGCTCCAGACAGTCTGGTCTCGTCCGTCTTGTCAGTGTCATGTCAGATGATTCCAACCATAAATCTGTTAGTTACTCTTCCTCTAATACACAGAGAAACAGCACTGTTATCACCAGCTCTGCCTCCCTGCTGTGTGTGTGTGTGTTGGTGTGTTCACACATGCACATATATCTCAGGTTATCAATCTCGCCTGTCATGGGAACAATTGCCTTTTCCCATCTCTGAATGACATTACCATAATCAGATGAAGCCCGGCAGACAGGACGGATCAACTCCAGTCCAAACGCTCTCCTTTCCTTATTTTTCACTGCTTTTATTTCTGCTGTGAGGCACAAAGGGGAGGCTGTCCAATATGGAGGGCTGACATTTTGGATGCACGATGTCTCTCACCTTCAGGTTTATGGAAAAGGAAAGTGAAGAAATAACAGATTGAAATGTAACAAGCATGAGAGAGTCTGACACGAAGCAAGCGAGTAGCAACCTGTGTGTGTGCAGCCTCTTGTACTGTCCTTCTCTCTAAGACAATGTCCTTTCCAAATGTGATGTTATATCCTGTTTATGTCCCGCCCACCTACAATGCGATGTCCCGCCAATCCGTCCAGTTTGTCCTCTCTGTCCCACCCTACCAGATTTCTCTATCTGCCCCTCAGGTGAGAGTATGTTATGTTACCGGTCTCAGTCTAACTTCATCGCCTCATCACAGCTACTATGAATGTTAACAGCCTCCAAACATGAAAATCCATAACTGGTCCTTAATGATTCAGTTTTAATTTTTCCATTCACCATTTTTTTTTTGTTTTTTTTAACTGTTAACGTTCCCAGTTTGTTGTGTAAATAGTTCTTTACAGCCGCGTTCGCTGGCTGTGTGTGAGATTAGTCTAAACTGCAGATTGATCACAATCCCATCAGTGTTGGCGAACACACAACAGCCTTCCCCAAAGCCCTGTGGCCCAATTACTCTGACTCCCCGCGGGATAACACAGCAAACAACAGTTTCTCTCTCTCTTTTAACTCTAGTGAGCAAACACACACGGCCACTCCAGAAGGGATAACAGCCAACGGCCAGTTTGAGGATTTGAATAGATTTTTCTCCCATTGGGTGGATTAGTTGACTGGGTTTACTGCCCGGTGGATTGCTGATGGAGCCCTTTCATTGTTGTGAGCAGGCCGGCTGTCTGCACCTCCAGTATGCAGATCTGCACGGGTCCATACTGGTACTGTAGTCAAGACCATCACAGCAGGTCCAGCAGAGAGTAGAAGAACTTTTTCTTGTGTGTTTTATGTTGAATTATTTGGTAAAACACATTGTGAAACATTTATGAGTCAAATCTGAGCTGGGTCTGTTTCTTTACTGCAGAAGTAAAGAAACAGTAACTTCACGTTACCCCCCATCCCTCTGCCTCTGTCCGTCTCACCACAGCACTGTGAGGAGAGCCAACTCAAACGAGCATGTGGGGACTCTCACGCGGAAAGATTCAGGCGACTCCAAGGGCAACCGAACTCGCGCCGGATCCACAGGCAGCAACTCCAGTGGCAAAAAGAGTGAAAGGTAACATTAAGAATCCAAAACAAGGAGTGGAGGTGCTGTGTACATGCAGGGGGGGGCACTGATTGACTGATGTGTTTACTCTCCACAGCAAACAGAGGGACCCGGTGTTCAGTGCAGGTAAGATTATTCTGCTTTATTTACCTGTGAAACAATCTGATGAGAGATATTATACCTCCTCTGCTCAGTGGTTCCCTGTGGCAGTCTGAGGTTGTCAAAATACTTTATGTATATTCCCAAAAATATAAGTCAACTTGAACACAGGGGACTACAAGTTACATCATTGTAAACGTTGGTTCCTCCCATCATCCGTCAGTAACACACCCACCTCATCCATTACGTCATCTTCACATCTACATCCACTTATCTTCCTCTCTGCACTGTTTAAGTTGAACCTTTTGCTGTGTGTAATCTATGTTAAACATTAAAGGCATTCAGATTATGGATCATACTTACTTGAACTCTTGCCGTTGTTGTTGAGATCAGAGATTCTGGGAAAAAAACCTTTGTGCTTTTTTTTAAGCTAGTTGACACCCAACACAAGCGAACCCTCTCATACATTATTTATCTTTAAACACTGACAGGATACAGATTGTAAACACACCACGGTGATAAATATGAAATGAGTATTGATCAGACTCTCTATCTCATGCACACTATTGATTCTTGTGTTAATTGAAATGCTGTTTTTCATTCGCTTTACACACCTGGACCCAGATTTCTTCACATTTGTCTTCATCCTATAACAAAGCCAACAGAGATTCCAGACTGACAGTTCTAACATCTATAACTCACATACAAAGCAAATGTAAATATGGCCTTGTCCTTGCAGTCAGCACACACAGTACGATGTCACATCGTCCTGAGACGATGAAGGTCTGACCTGTTAATGGTCCGAACTGTATCTGAGCACCGGCCGTTATCTCACATCGTATGATGACAATTTGCAATAACTGTGCCACAAGGATCGTTATCACTCCTGTTCAATACTTGGGAGACATCTAAATGAATTAAGCACCATTAATCTCTTGACAAGCCACACAGGGAGTGTGGGTCCATGAACATAAACGGTCAGAAGGAGACAATTTACCAATGGACATGGTGACATGAATTTTTATATTTGGTACATTTTACTGCCAATGAAAACTGGTTAATGAGCTTCTATATCCACAATAATAGTTAGAAATAACCTTTCAAAAGATGGTTGAAAAATGTCATCTTTCTTTGTAAACTGGTGACAAAGGAAAAAAAAGATTAACGCAAGTAGTCAGACAGAGGTGAGATCATCAACAGAGCATCATTAAGGACAGAAGTATTGATTGGTTAAGAGCATTAAGGACAGAAGCTCCTCATGAACTCCAGGAAGCAGAACGTGCACTCATATAATGACAAACCAGGAAGTGAGGAAGCCATGACACCCCTCACCTGGTGCTTGTGTCTCCTCTCTGTGACCTTTACAAGGGATGCGGCGGGTGACCCACTGCAAAGGTAGGCTGCCCCCTCCCCTCACGCCCCCCCGGCCTTCACCGCTCTCTGGACACTGCAGAATGATTTGTGTTGAGTTGCAGCACAGCTGTTCTGAGCTGCACGAAAAAAACTGTTTATTTTCATGGTTCCCTTCAGTGCGATGACCAGAGAGCGGTCGAGACAGGAGTGGGAGTGGGTTGATAAAGTGTGTGTGTGTGTGTGTGAACGTTAGCTTCCCTTTGTTGTTTAGAGACTGAATTAACAAACACACACATGCAGACGTCCTACCTAACCCGAGCTGCGTCACAGTGTGACCCTCACTTCAATATGTTGAGTGCAGACGAAGCTGCTGCTTTCACCAGACGGGTGTCTGTTCGCTTCACTTTCACTTGTAGTCACCATAGTAACAGGCACAAAGGTTACTAACAACACCAGAGTCTTCCACTCGGCCTCTTAACTCCTCTGTTCTGTGACTCCTCACTGCGGTTCAGAGCACGTATAGAGCACGGTCTCGCCACTGCTCTTATCTTCTCCGTGCTCAGAGTGAAGATGTGCATTACAAACAGTGACGTCTGTTTGATTCTTCTGCATGTATTTGTCTCTCAAGTGTCGTCTGCTAAGTCTTCACAAAGCTGCCAAGAGTTTTAAAAAAGACTGGAGCTGACGCCATGTTCTTATCGCTGTTATCCAGTCTTCTTATAGGAGAATCTTCTTCATGCAAACAGTCAAAGTGTTTCCTAACCTTTCGTAGAATGAAGCATGTTTGTCTCCAGACAGGTTGACCACATCTTTGTTTGAACCAGTTTAACCAGTGACTCCCCCAGTGTACATCGCAGCCCAGACCGCGTTGGCCATTAACCTTTAAGATTGTTTAACTTGATGAGGAAATACTATCCAATATTCAGGATAGTCCTACTACAACATTACTTTTCTTCCTTCCTGCCCCATTAATCATCCGTGGGCGCCCTCAATTTAACTTGGAAACCACTGATCTGATTGAATTACTCCTTTATGTTCTAATAAGATCACATTTATTCAGTGTCTTATAATAGAAGTCACTTCCCCTACTTTCCTTTTGTATTTGTATATGTTTTTTTCCATTTATATAAACAACTGTATGATGACAGGAACAGACATTTCCTTTGTCTAACTTATTTCTACCAACTTCCTCCACCCTTTGCATCTCTTGCTCCTTGGCTCCTCCTGCGCCTCATTTGTCCCTGTTCGGCCCCCTTCACCCAACCGGCCCTGCCAACCTCCACCGCTCTGCTCCATCATGTGTCCTCTCCTGTTCCCTCCCTCCGTCTACACTAGTCACAGTACAGATTTACCTCAGTCGCTCTGCCAAACGGACGGAGACCATTGGCAGCCGCGCGGCCTCGGCTGTAGCAGCACGGTCGGCCGCCGCCAGCCCCCAACAAACCCCCGAAAGCAACAAGGCCAGAAAAAGTGGTGCTGCGAAGGTGCCACCACTCAGAAAGACTCCACGATTTAGCCTCCAGTTGAGGAAGTCAGGGAGTCTATCAACGTACTCTCCCCTTGATACACCCAGTTACCGCAGCCCCGTTAAATCCCCCAGCCAGTACTTCCAGATTTGTTACTAGACCCAGAATAGGAGCTCATTATTTATTCCAGGCCGCAAATTGAAATAAACCCTACTGGTGGTCTGTCAGTGCAGAGCCAAAGAGTAAAGAGTAAATTCTATGATCTTATGGAGGAGTCCATTAGTCTACTATAATCTAATGGTGTTTTAATCTAATGAGATTAGGGGAAAAGCACGTGTTGAAATTAATGTTTCATTCTGTTTGGCTCCCCCTGATGTTTTATTGCATGATTTGTTTTTCATTGTTAGCATGTTCTAAGCTGATAAGGATTTCTTATTATTGCCCTTAACTGAGATTTGCTCTTGTTTTTCTTATTTTTCACAATTCAATCTGCTTATCTGCATTTCCTGTTGGTTAGCCTGAATATTTACCAGCTGTGAGAGTTTTTAACAAGGTGACAGCAGTTGATGATGATGTGCCCGTTGTTGTAATACGAATGTGTTTTGAAACGACTAATAAAGTCAGTTAAAAAGGTAATTTGTGTGTGTTTGCAGCGTGTGTCATCACATCCCTCCATCATCCTCTGACATCATCATCATCACCCATCTCAGTCACATCACTATTACACATGACGGTTGTTTGTTGTCTCCCATCGGAGTGCAGCTGATTTATCTCATTGCTTCTCTCTGTTGCTTTTTATAGAGGAAGGTTATGTGAGAATGTATTTGAAGGGTCGTCCCATCACCATGTACATGCCCAAAGACAAAGTGGACAGCTACTGCCTGGAAGCCAAAACCGACCTGCCCGGCAACAAACTCAAACTGGACTGGGTGTATCCTTCTGCACGTTGTCTCTGGGCTCAGAGAATAAAAACACATTCCCTTTTCTGATTTGTAAAGTTGTGAAAAATAATCTGAATAGAAATTGGTCTGCCACGTAGTTCAGGGAGGAAGCTATGAGTGCCTTGTCGCTCTCCCTTGCGTGTCAGGATAGATCTTATTCAGATATTCCTTTTCCCTGCGAGGTGCTGGTGCTGGCTGCCGTCTGATCAGGGCGCATCGCTCTGCAGCCTGCGGTCGCTAATAACCTGCACACAGCTGGCAGGCGGAGGCACAGCCAGTCAGCAGCTCCTCTTGTGCTACTTTATTTTTACATTTCATTTGCGGTTGTCTTTTCTGTATATTACTTTGATGACGCAGGGTGGAATGCAGTGTGCTGTGCAGGTCTGACAGGAACCCGAAGGGGAAACAGCTGAGAGAAACGTTGGCAAAATTAAATCTGAGGACAAAAGCTGCTGACACACACACACACACACTCTGAGCTACATGCATGTTGATTTCATCTACTCCTGAGTAGAAGTAAATATATGCATCCTTTGGAAAGTGTCTGCTGCTGTTTCTCCTTGATCTGTGTCGTGTCCAGCTATGGTTACCGCGGTCGAGACTGCCGCTCCAATCTTTACCTGTTGCCCACTGGGGAGACGGTGTACTTCATTGCCTCTGTGGTCGTCCTGTTCAATGTGGACGAGCAGCTGCAGAGACACTACACCGGACACACAGATGACATCAAATGGTAAGTGATGCTTCAGGAGACACATACACATCCGGTAGATGCTTTCATCATCAGCTTGAGCCCTCATCACAAGAGGCCAGGATCCTCCTAATGACTGGAAGCAGTGGCACCTCAGTGGTGGCATGTCGATGCTATCACACTCCAGGGTTCATCAAAGTTTACACGATTAATCAACAGTTTGGATTGCTGATCAAATGATGTATTTGAATACGGAGATCAAATGCTACAGATCTACAGAGCCTATGAGGGTTGCCGCACCGCTATACTGGAAATGAATATATCTTAAACGGTTTCCGTTTTTCCTCCACACACTAGTTCAGACAGCATGTGGCAGCTAAAGTATTCATCGCCTTACAAACCTCCCTCTTTCATCTTCGGCGAGCGTGTTGCTCATCTTTATTCAAACGGTCCTATTTGATGTTGAAAGGATGTGGAACTGTTTTCAAGTCTGTTTTCACATCTTTGTCTCCACCAGCCTGGCAGTCCACCCTGATAAAATCACCATAGCAACCGGGCAGGTGGCCGGCACCTCCTCAGATGGAAAAGTAAGTGTTCGCTTTACCTTTCAGGAAACGAATTATCATTGCCGGCTTTATATTGCGTCGTGTTGATGACACACCTCCCTGGGGGGGGTTTGACCCTTATGTGTGTGTCTGTGTGCAACAGTTGGCTCCTCATGTCCGTGTTTGGGACTCCGTCAGCCTCAACACCCTCCATATTCTCGGGACGGGTTTCTTTGACCGAGGATTGGTCTGCCTGGCGTTCTCCAAGTCGGTGAGGAAACTCTGACACAGTTATTAACAGATATTCAAAGACACTTCTGACACCAAATCGTCAGGAAACAAACAGATTTGTGTCTTTTTCTTGATGTCAGAATGGAGGAAACACGCTGTGTGTCGTGGACGACTCCAATGACCACGTCCTCTCTGTGTGGGACTGGCAGAGAGAAGACAGGCTGGCCGAAGTCAAGGTGTGTGTCAAGAAATAACCTTACATCATGCTACATTCATGTTCTATCACCCCAGTATGTATTTCCAGTTGCTCAGCTGAACTCACTGTTTCCTGTGTTTTGGTTCAGTGCTCCAACGAGTCGGTCTTTGCTGCAGACTTCCACCCAACAGACAGCAACATCGTACTGACCTGCGGCAAGTCCCATCTCTACTTCTGGAACCTTGAGAAGGGCGTACTGGTGAAGAAACAAGGACTGTTTGAGGTAAAACACCGTTCTCTCCCTCACATGTCTGCTATATTTAAAGGTTAACTGTTTCCTTTTTTGTAACATAGATCCAATATCGGATCTGATTAGACGACCTGAGGTGGCTGCAGGGCGGATTAGTGCCAGTCCTTGTTTCTCGGTGTAGAAGCTCCCTGCGGAGACACTTTTACTCTCCACTCTTTCCTCGAGTTTCCTTTCTACAACAGCTCAGCTCCTGCGAGAGTTCAGAGCAGGATTTCTATTAGATGTATTTCTCTGAGGGATTTATATTGTCAGACACTCGGAATAACAATCTGAACTCTCAGAGGCAAAAAACAGCACTCTGACACGGATTAATGAAATTTGATTTAGAGGCACAAAGGCATTTGGGGACGTCGGTGGGAGTTCTAGAAAAAGACTTGTGTTCTTTTTTTTTCATTTACAGAAACAGGAGAAGCCAAAGTTTGTGCTGTGTGTGACCTTTGCTGAGAACGGAGACACCATCACTGGAGACTCAAGTGGGACCATCCTGGTGTGGGGGAAAGGTATATTAGAGTTTAATGAAGACACACACACACACACACACACAGACACACACACACACACACACACAGGAAAGCCAGCTGAATATAAGTGTTACTTTGTCTGCGTTTGTAAACTGATTTTGTGGTCAGAAGCTCAGAGATACTAGCGTTGTCAGGAGATGGCGGCCCAGGGCGGGGTCACACAAGGGATAGAACAGAGCCACATTTAGAAGGAGAGCTGCTCTCCTCAGTCTCCCTCTTGAGCTACGCGATCCCTCACAGCCCTTACGTATATATTGATCACCCTGTCCGTCCGTTAATCTGCCCTCTTCAAGCGGTCGATTTTTATGTCTGACTTTCTCGGGACTGAACTTTCTCATCCATCTTATCGGATCTCTGTCACACAGGCACTAATCGTATCAGCCATGTCATCCAAGGAGCTCATGAGGGCAGCATCTTCGCTCTGTGCATGCTGAGGAACGGCACGCTGGTGTCTGGAGGTAAAGACAGGCGGCTCATCTCCTGGAACAGCAGCTTCCAGCAGATCCAAAGGGTGGAGGTGAGAAGCTTCTTTCAGAGGAGGTTTGACTGTCAAAAATCAAGCACATTCACATTAATTTAAAGCATATTTGATTTGGATTTTAATGCTCAGCTGTGGGGTTCTACTGCTTAATTTTAATCATGGAGAGACCAAGAATACACAGATAAAGATGAATTATTCATAAATGAAATAGAATATAGACTTTGGCGCTTCGACTCCAGCAGATAAAACATATAATCATGGGTGATACCGTGGATTATATTCATTGTGTAAGAATCCCTGAAGACTAGACACTGGTGCTGGGAGGGAATATACTCGATGCTGCCTGGACGTCTTCCTGCATGAAATCTGGTCAGCGGAAGTCTTCATCAGGTCATGAAAGGGTGGAGGTGGGTCGCGGACACACATCGCGGAGGGAAATCGCTTGAGATTGAATTTTCTCTAAGCTCCATAATGATTGGAATATCACCACATTCTGTTAACGGGTTTTAATAAAATATTAAACAGCATATTTACTTCCTTTTGAAGTAGATCTTGACTGCTTATATGAGCTAGGAATTGCATTTCCGCCCGAGGCGTGATGCTTTGCACTCCGAGCACGGCACCACATCATAAATATACAGAGGATGAGATGGGTTTGTGCTCTCAGTGAGAATTATGGATCACTCATGTCTTATTTTCTCTAAGGAGTCCACACCATGCAGCAGAGGACTGGCTGATGTTGATTCTGGCAAATGTTGAGCGGATGTTTACACGATTGTCTTCTTCTCCGCAGGTGCCTGAGTTGTTTGGTCCCATCCGGACTGTCGCAGAGGGCCGAGGGGAGACAGTCCTCATAGGGACCACCAAGAACTTTGTGTTGCAAGGCAGCTTAGACGGGGAATTCATGTCTATTACACAGGTGAGTGCAGGTTAATAACAATATCCACCACCCTGCAGATGAACAAAGACTATCCATTTACAATATTTAAAATCCTCTCCTCTCCTCTCCTCTCCTCTTCCTCTCCTCTTCCTCTCCTCTCAGGGTCATACTGATGAGCTGTGGGGTCTTGCCGTCCACCCCTTGAAGCCTCAGTTCCTCACCTGCGGCTGTGACCGGCAGGTCTGCCTTTGGGACTCCAGTTCCCATCAGATCATCTGGAGTAAAAGCATGGAAGTAAGTTGGTCAACACTGCCTCCTGGGGTCACTCACAGGAATTACATCCACATCATGACGAATTAGCCGGTACTTTTAATGCCCTTGAGAGACAGGAGGAACTTAAGTTAAGCAACTGTAGTAACCATGTATACAAGGAAACAACTAAATCAATATGTGCAGCATATTCTTACTTTCAGGTTGACTTTAATTTCTTGAAACCTCTCCTTTTTCTTTTATTTAAAACCCTGTTCTTCCTTTACTGAAGGATGCTGCCCAGTCAGCAGGCTTCCACCCGTCTGGAGCTGTGGTTGCCATAGGAACCCAGACTGGCAGGTAGGTGAACCCCATCACCAGAAAGCATTTAGCGGCTGTAATATCTTGACGGGGTTAAAGTGTTTTCTAGACCTCATCCGCTCAAACACTTATAAATATTTCATGTTACGCTGGGAAATCTGTGTCAGCCTCAGGAATGTTGTTGGTATAATCTACAGTGGAGGTTTGAAATAAATGTTGAACTGATGATAAAACAATCTACTGGTGATCCTGCAGGTGGCTGGTACTGGACACCGACTCAAAGGACCTGGTCACCATGCACACAGACGGGAATGAGCATCTTTCTGTTATGAGCTTTGGCCCAGGTATGTTGACAACTACTTGTGTTTGCTCTTTCCATCAGCACAGTCCGCCTCTATTTCAAGGAAAAGTATAGTACATCTTCTTCTTCTTTCCTGCCAATAATCTTCTTGTCTTTGTGAACATTTCAGATGGTAACTTCCTGGCCATCGGATCCCACGACAACTACATCTACATCTACGCTGTTGCAGAAAATGGGAGGAAGTACAGCCGAGTGGGAAAGTGCTCGGTGAGAACCTGTCTTTATAATCCCCCTCATCCCCGCCTCCTTTATTTTTACTCCCTATGTCCTCCTCTATGATTCCTTCAGTGCAGTGTCCACACACAGTAAATAATAATGAGTTTATATTTCCTATTAGAGCAAGGATTACTTGTGCTTCTTGAAAAACGTATTGCAGCCCCATGTGAAGGATGTTATTTGGTGTTTACAGTAGAAATAATCCTCCTTTATATCTTTTGTCAGGGTCACTCTAGTTTCATCACCCACCTGGACTGGTCAGTGGACTCCCAGTACCTGGTGTCAAATTCAGGGGACTATGAGATACTGTACTGTAAGTTGTTCTGTGTCTGTGTGGCCCGTCATGTGTTTATTTAAAGTTGCAGTGCCGATGATGCTAAGCTATATCATGGTGTGTGTTCTGTGTTTCCTCAGGGATCCCATCAGTGTGCAAACAGGTGGTGAGTGTGGAGACCACCAGGGACATCGAGTGGGCCACCCACACCTGCACGCTGGGCTTCCAGGTGTTCGGTAAGTCGGTCCTCTTCCTCTTTTCTTTGTGCGTCTTCTCGTCCATTGAACAGCATCAGCAATGCTTCCCTCTGCTGCTCAGGCTTGTGGTCTGATGGCTCGGACGGCACCGACGTCAATGCCGCCAGCAGGTCCAATGATAAGAACCTCCTGGTTACCGGGGACGACTTCGGGAAGGTCCGCCTCTTCTCATACCCTTGTTCACAGTTCAGGGTAAGATGCTGTTTTCTACTGTAGGAAGTGTTTGTCTCAGTCATCGTGAGATGTTGTCAGATGATTAGGAAGGCGTAAAGGATGTTTATTGTTTGTTTTCTCTTTCAGGCTCCCAGTCATGTTTATGGCGGCCACAGCAGCCACGTGACCAATGTGACCTTCCTGTACAACGACAGCTACCTGGTGTCGACTGGAGGGAAGGACATGAGCGTGATGCAGTGGAGGATAGTCTGAGCGGGAAGACAGAAACATGGACTGTGGACTTCTCTGTGGCGCTGAGGCCGGCCGACACCCAGCTGAAGCAAACCCAACTGAAATGCACTAAACTGAACCGAACCAAACTGAAAATTAACTCTTAAAAAGTGGATCTGATTGAACTGTACAAAGGTGAATTGACGGAAGAGGAACCAGGTTTCCTTCTTGATCTGCTCTCTGATCCCAAATGAGGTGAACCGCCGGAGCTGTAATGAACCTGAAGTAGAGAAATCCTGAATATTACTTCCTTTTATTAATTCGCACTACATGTAAAACAAATCCCTCTGAAACACACTGTAACCTGCTCACCAACGACATGAGACGAACCATCAAACCAACCAAAGGCTCTGACATTCAACACGTCTGACAGTTTGTCTTTCACTGCTCTTGAATTGTGCACACTCCCGCCACAAGTAATGGACTGAAGACGTTTTTTTTGTTTTTTTTGCTGCCCGTCAGAGTCGGAGATCCAAGAGCACTGGAACAACAACTGTGTGTGGAAAGAATGAACAATGTGGTTTTTCTAAATTTAAAAACTTTCTTTTATTTTGTAATTAACCACTCAGGAAGCACAAGCAAAGCAGGATCCTTCCCTGTAATGAACACTGTCATCAGAGGAAGCCTCTAAACACACAACCATTACTGACGTGTTTGCTTTGGCTGAATGTGTATCAGAACTTGATTTTGGGAGACCTTGGTACGTAAGATACAGCAGGGAGCACACTGATGGACAGGAGAGGTCCTTTCTGAGGTACCGCATTATTTATCCCACTCAGATGTGACGTTAAACAAGATTTGGAGCTGTGATGTTTTTCTTCTTATTTAGGCTGATGAATAATTAGTCTACATTTGGATATGAACACTTCTGCATAACACCATCTGGACAGTTTCTGTGTTTGTGCTTCCAGGTCTTAAAAAAAAAGACACCTTTTCTAATATTTATTGATCATTCCTTTAAGTTTGTTCCTCTGTTTAATTCCACATGTGTAAATACACTGAGAGGCTTTAAACAGATTTGGATGGACATACAGCTTCTGAACGTGTCTCGGACTTTTGGGACGAGTCGTCAGAAGCTGAATTGAACTCCGTGTGAAAGGGGAATCCGAATGAAGCATGTTTTGAGGTTTTTAATGATGTGAAGCGTTTTCAAAACTGTATCTCAGATCAGTTGAGGAAGGGGAAGGATGAGACCATATCACTGTTACTGACTGATGTGCTCCTCAGTGGTGCACAAACAGTCACTGGCAAGATATTCAATTGAACTTAGCCTTGAGTTTTTTTTTTATTCTACAATAGTTTGCTTCAGCCTGATACACATACCGCAGGTCTATATACAGAAGAGCAGCCTTTTAGCACTTCCTGGATCTTTTCAATAACGTCTGCTTACAACCTTCTGAGCTGCGGCCACCCGGTCGCATCACAGCAGTTCACACAATCCATAAAAGACTAAACACGTAAAGAAATAAAAAAAATAATTCTTTGAGTATGATGGCGACTGCCGTTGATATCTTGGTGTTGCGTTGAAGAGTTGGCAGGAAAAACACTGAAATAAACACTCTGCAGAGTGAATGTAAAATGATTTGTCTTCCCACTGGGGCTGCAACTACCACTGATATCATTTAACACTTGTCTGAAAGTAAAAGCAACATGAAATACCGATGACTCTGTGTCATATTTGAACTCTTCTCCATCTTTTTATAATCCTGCAATGTGTTATATTCGTCTTGGAAAAAGCCATACAGTGTTGTGAATATCTTGGATCAAAGGGTTTGAGTGTCTGGATGGTGGGCCTCCCCTCAGACAAAGCTTGAAATAAGGCGGCCCCCTCCCCCCCTTTAGTCTACTTGATTAGTTTCTCTAAGTCCCCGGATGCCTATAGGATCATTATAATGTGATTTCACACTATACACACTCAGGAGTTGAGCCAAGGTCACTTAATGTTGCTGCTTGCTACCAAATCTCTGAACTATATCTTAATATAATCATTCATTTGGGTTATTCTACATGCTTTTGTTTGGATATCTTGTGTAATATTCTTTCTCTTCCTCGCTGAGCCTCTGCTAAATATGTGTGGGTCCCCTGTGGAGACAAGCCCCTACTTTAAAGCCCCCTTGTTTTAGATATGACATCAGCAGAAACACTTGCAGACCGCCATAACGTCACGCCGGTGTCCGTCTGTTGTCGGGGCGGGGGGAGCGGCGGGGGCGGCCCTCCCTGTAGCTGCGCGTCTTCGCCGCAGGTGGGCAGCATTGAGCCGGTCAACTCCCCCCCTCTTCCTTCGGACGCGTTATTAGCCGTTTCCCCCAAATCTCTCCGCCTCAACACAACACGCCGAATGGGAAGAAAATATGGCATGAAGGAGGCGGCGGCTGACAACCACAGCTCCTCTTGTTCCGAGCACGAAGCCGTTGTGAACATGGACTTTAGGACACGAAGCGGCTCGAGCCGGGAGCAGAGACAACGGAGCACAAAGCGGACGGGAGAGACGAGCCGCGTTGCCGCTTAGCTACCCTGCAACACGAATCATCATCAGTCTGTTTTAGTCCGAAAGACGGACACACGGTGGGCTCAGCCTTCCAGACTCTTGTATCAGAGATAATAGCGGACTCGTATAGATCAGCCTCATCAGCATCATCGCCCCCGGTTGAATAAAGACGGGAACATGAGGTAAGCCAGCGCCATGCGCCCTGTTTGACGCGTCATGACAGATGCGCACTCGCCCTCCACCTCCAGCTTCCATCTGCTTTTATTCACCAATCTCAAAAGGGTACAAAAAATAATGAGAAATTGCATCATAACTAATGTAAACCAGCTAATCCTCCGTTTTTATTGTGGCCATCCAGGGGCCCACCCACCACCCACCCGGCCTCAGCTCCACACAGGCGCCCTTCACCAGACGCCTCATTTATCAAATATACCAGCGAATACATCAAATCTGATCCATTTCTAGTCGGCCTCTATTCTCAACAACGGGCCCAACCTATTGTGCTGAATGTAGGATCACAGCCAGGCTAGGGTTGTCATGGAAACGTCAGCATCACATATTCCTGTACAAAAAGCAATAAGGTGCACCAGGCGAAGTAAAAATGGATGTTACCAGTGTTAGTGGCAATGTGTGTGTGTGTGTGTGTGTGGGGGGGGGGGGGGGGGGGGGGGGTTGGGGGGGGGGGGGGGGGGGGGGGGGGGGGGGGGGGGGGGGGCATGTGGCTATTGCAGGCAGAAGCGGATGAGTGTGTTTATTCTGGTGGTTACCAGGCAGGTTAGCAGACACCCCCCCCCCCTCCTCACACACACCTACATAATCCCTGATGGATCAGCACATGAAACGTTCAGCCTCCATACATTGGCTCCACAAGTTCTGTCTGTGAGCCTTTAGGTGATATTTTCAGCCTTTCTCTTATTATGTTGGTATGCAGAATGAATCAGGCCCCTCCAGCAGAGGCAGATTCTCTGTCTTCTGTTCTATTTATGACACAGCCTGTTTATATTTCCCTCTCGTCTGGAGTTTGACTCCTCCGTGTCTCCGTAGCCACGGCCTGCGACATTCTGCTTAATGGCTTCAGATTTAGTGTGACAGCTCGCCATGGATACGGTGCACCGTCCCTGCTTCTACTGTAGCTACCGGTGTGTGTCCTGTCTGGGTGTGTGTGTCCTGTCTGGGTGTGTGTCAGAGAGGAAACGCAGACAGAGCGAGAGGAAGGGTATAAGAAGTGGTTAAAATAAGACCTCAAAGGTGTTCTAACATCTGAATTTCTGTAGTGAAGCGTTAGTGTTTCCATCTGTGATGCACCCTCTTACTCTAACCTCCGACATGTCATCACCAGCAGTTCAACTGTTTTTCTCTCTGACAGTAAACATTAAAGATTCATATCTTCAGCCCAGTTGGATAATCACGCTATTTCCTCTTGTCTGTAAAGCTGCGCTGCTTGTGTCCCATCCTGTGTGTTGGTTTTTGCCAGAGGCCAGATCTGGTCTTTGACTCAAGCCCAAATGGGAAGTCTTAAATCTTCAGAATGCAACAACAAGGCGACCAGGCTTTTCTTTTGCAGCAAGAAGAAGAAGATAGAAAGTCCATGGGATCATTTTCTCTGCATCGCTGCTTCCATTCTCCTCCATTTCTGCAAGTGTCCATGTGCATCTATGTGTGTGCACCACCACGTCTACGCACACGAGTGTGTGTGGAAGTTATTTTTAGTTCAGAGTGGTTTTATTACGCAATGGTGACTGACTGGCTCCTGGCAGTCGGTCTGTTGGATACGGGACGCTTTTGAATGTGTGTGAGCAGGAGAAACGGTGCAAGAGGCTGGAAAACGAGGCGTCCGTCCTGTACTATTAATGCACGATGATTTCTGTTGTGGTGACTCATCGCAGGAAAGGTAGACTGAGGGAGTGCAGCCAGTGGGAGGTAAAACGCTGAGTTATACATCTTACTGCCGGCTGCTGCTGCTGCTGCTCCACATGAGGGAGAGTCACCACACTCCTGCTTATCTTTCAGAGGTTTTCAACCTCAACAGGGTATAATTTGATATGTTAAACACTGGGAGCAATATGATGATAGGGATCAAACATGTGACATTATCATTTCAGTATCCATGCAACCATTTTATTGTCTTTGAGTCTGAAGTCAGTGTAGATGTGCAGAGTGGAACAAAGACGTGCATGTGACTGCCAATATTTGTGCAACGTTTATTTTAATTAACGTGTCCTTGTCTAAGAAAGAATTCAACCTCTGTGGTACTTAAGTTATTATTAGTATTAATGGTGCAATATCTCTTTTTCATGTCCGATTCTGACACCAATATCGCAAACCTCAGCAGTTAATGATATTGTGTCAGTGCCCTTTGCCATATAAACACAGTCACAAACTGTGTAACAAGTACTCAGAGGAAGAAACATGACTCAATTATGCAACGCTGCTTTTTTTATCCAAACTTTTTCCACACTCGACCTCCAGCTCCAATCAAACACTCAAACTAAAAACAGACATAACACTTGTATATTCATATAAATTCTAATTCTACATTCTCCTGGTTTGTGCTTTATTCGCCTTTAGATGTTTCTCCAACCTTCTTATGCATCATCATACAGGCTTTGTGTTGTTGGAGGTTCGATACTGGCTCTGCACCATCCATCCTTTGGCTTGACGGAGGTCTTCTCAGATGACCCCACCACAATAAAGCATTGGTCTGTCACTCTCATCCTGCAGCATCCTGCAGTTTAATATTATTATGTGAGCCGTAGCTGTGCAGTTCTAATCCCAACCCCCGTATCTTGAATCAAGTAAACCCTCTTTTAAAAGAAGAACATTATGCTGTATTTCTCTGACTTCTCCTGGCTCAGTTTACGATCCAGAGGTCCGTTGAATTGTTTCTTTCTATGTTCTAAACCCACAAAGCTTCTTAATCTTTCGGTGGACTGCGTTGCTCTTTGTTTGTTTCCCACACCTCAGCTCGCTGTGGCAAAGAAGCTTAATTGTCTAAATTTGCAGAAGACAGATGGTCCGACCGTTAAGCACAAATTCAGATGAAGCCACAAGGAAACCACCAATGTTATATGTGATGAAAGCAACCATTTGTGGTAAGAATATAGAAGTCAGTGCGTCTGCTGGTGCAGCCGCGGCTGTGAGCAGGAATCCTGTGTCGGTAATGGATGAATGAACGAGTCTGCTGCTGCTGCTTCCTCCATGCAGTTCATTTCTGATTAAAGGTTTCGGCTGACGTGCATTTTAACCGTAAAATCCAGTTAGTGTGCAATCTATTTAAAGCTTTTTCGGATTTTATGGGCTATAGAAAAGAAGGAGGGGGGTACATAGGTGCTACATATATAATTTCCGTGCAGTGGAAATGATTCCTTGGAGGTTGAACGAAAGCACTCCAATCGTCTGAGAGCAGCGAGGTGACTGGTCTGCGCCGGTCACATGTTCTCTCTCTCTCTTTTGCATTCCCTTACTCTCACACAGCACTCCTCATCTCTTTCGTCTTCCCTCCTACTCTCTCTGTATCTCAGGCTTATGTGTGCGCCGTCAGTGTGGGAGACTTTAAGGCCAATTTTAGCGGATTTGAAGAAGGGATAGCTTGAGTCTGCGGCACCGTCGGATAGCATGGTTACCGCTCTCTGCTCTCAGTGGAACACTTCCCCCTCTCCTCCATAATCTCCTCCTTTATACCTCCGTTCATCCTTGGCTGGAGGAGTGGACTGTCTTCTTCAGCGACATGTATTCCCTGGACGATTTTGGGTAGGGAAACAAGACTCTTCATCCTCTTCTCTGTGTTCTTTCTGTGCTTTTGAGTTGTGCGACTAAAAGTAATATTGGCTTTGGATCGTGTTTCTGTCGGCAAGACTTTCAGCTGCATGATTGCCTTTGGGTTTTATCTCCATGTCCTTCGCTGTTGAACGCTGCAACTGGCTTTAGTTGGAGAGAAAGTGAGGACAGACGGGGGAGAGGAAAATCTCCCGTCTCTCCTTCTTTCCAGCCCCTCTGACTGTTTTCTCTCCAGCCAGCTGTTAGCAGAGGAGCATGATTGGTTACCCTCAGCACCTTTTCCATTGGTTCAGTCTTTTTTCCTGCGAAAAGGAGGAATGAGCTTCTCGCCGTCCGCCCGTCTCAGCTGTTCTCGCCCGCTCACAGGGTTGATCCCCCCTCTGAATCCACTGCATGCGTGTGTGAGAAAGAAAGACAGGAAGAAGGGGATAGAGAGCGCTAATCTCTGAATGGCTGAATGAGTGGGACTATCAAAAGCCAGATGATAGCGGGGTCTATGTAGAATATGGCCTTGGCAGATTACTGCCGGGCGTGGTGATTTGTTGCAGCTCAAACACAGATGTGGAGCAGAAGAGATAACATCAGAGGTTTATGTTTGGCGGCGTGCACTCCAGTAATCTACTGTAAAGTACAGTACAGAGAGTGGAAACCCTCTCACAGTATGCTCATTATATAGAGGGGCTGCTTTTAATTAACCCGTAAAGTACTTGAAGAAGTACTTTGTTACAGTATATTTAAATAGTTCAGACAATCAGCTACTTTTCTAGATTCATCATTCCTTCCTATATTCCCATCGTCTTGTGTTCCTCACCTGCTGACACATTCAGGAGAAGCGTAGCAGCAGTACAGCTTCCCCCCTTCGTGTCCCTGTACGCACAAACACTGATCGCAGATCAGAGCACAGAGCGGAAGCCTCGCTTGTAGGTCGACGTAACCTATGGAGCATTTTTTTTTTTTTGCGTTTCTCTTTAAGGATCAGGATTAGTGACGTGACGATTTGCCCAGGAGCACTGAGGAAGGTGGTGTTAGGAGGAGGACAGGTGGGGGGAGGGTTGGTGATGGAGTGGGGGTTGCTATCCATATTGTGTGTGTCCATGACAATCTGCCCGGGGGCCCGCTGGCATCAGTACGTGATGAATAAGGGATGTCAGAATTGGGGTCAATGCTTGTTGTAGATACACAATCACCGAATTAAGATAATGCTCCTAATCAGCTGATCAATCGATTCAACCTCCTTTGAGAGAATGAAACACTTCATTATATTGACATGAGGGCTGCAGCTATTGATTATCTTCTTAATTGATTAATCTGTCAATAGCTTGTATTATTAATCAATTAATCATTTGTCTATACGTTGTTTAGAAATAAAGACGGACGACTCGGTTCCTCAGTGTGATGTCGTCAGATTACTTTCATATTCCGATATTGTGATAATACTAAATATCAGAATGATTTAAGTGTGTGACCTCACACAAGATAAGATAAGATAAACCTTTATTCGTACCACGACGGGGACATTTACAGCATTACAGAAGCTATGTTGTTGTATATGTCTGATAAGACTTGTCTCAGGTTCTTCCCACGTCCGAGGACGAGACATGAAGCCAACATGTGACGTCCACATTCTACCATCACATGTTTGATGTTCAATGTGATCACTTCCCCCCGAGGCAGTTTTTTTTGTTGTTGCTTGTTATCATTTTCTAAAATTTAGAGATCAGGCAGCTCCCCCCCCCCTCAGGGCACGACAGAGCCTCTCTGACACAGATTGAGCCTGTTAACATTTCCCCCGGCCTGTCAGAGAAATGTCCTGCAGTCCAGCTGGACATTCGGGGGCCGCAGATGAGCCGTTG
>CAAKHC010019105.1:59545-74483 GCA_901007825.1 Macroramphosus scolopax
CCCCCCCCCCCCCCCCCCCCCCCCCCCTTCAGGGCACGACAGAGCCTCTCTGACACAGATTGAGCCTGTTAACATTTCCCCCGGCCTGTCAGAGAAATGTCCTGCAGTCCAGCTGGACATTCGGGGGCCGCAGATGAGCCGTTGGTGATTTAGCTTCGGCACACGCGTGCGTTCCTGCGAGCCCTGGAAAACAAATCACTGTGGACGGGCGCTTCTGTTCAACCAATCACCGTCGACTTTGTTGCTCATTTATCCAATCACAAGTATTATTTCAGCTTCTGGTTCCGCCCACGGCGGTGTGTCGCTGTGCCGTGTGTGTTGTTCACTGCTGTGCATGAGATCAGCAGTTAGAGTGGAAGCCAGTGAACCAGAGAGGTCAAACGTCCAAGACTTATACTCTGTCATCCGACCACAGTACGTCCTGAGAGTGCGTGTGCGTGCGTGTGTGTGTGTGTGTGTGTGAGTTTGTAAAGTCTGAAAATTGTTATATATATTGCTCCAACTCAGCCTATTATACTGCTAACTTCGTTAGCTTGAGCTGAGGGTTAAACTCTCAATTTACCTTCCAACACTCACCTGTGGTCACAAGCTTTGAGTGGCGGCTCCCAGAATGAGATGCTGATACGTGCAGCAGACAGCATATGGATGCAGAATCTGTAGCACACTGGTTTCCCTTTGTAGTCCCAATAGTTTTGACTCATTGTGTTTGTGAGGGTTTTGGTTCCATGCACTAAACATCCCCGACCCATCTGCTATCGTCTGATGAAGATTAAGCTTCTAGTCTATCTGCATTCATATGTAAGTTGTGAAACGATCTGGCCGTCGACTTCGTCTCTCTACTCCAACTACATTCGTGTCTGTAGTGGGTCATCGGGCCGTGAGGTACACGGAAGAGGAAGTTTCTGCTTGCAATACCAGAAGCGGCAAAATTTTTGTCCATGGGATCAGAGTTTGGGAGGATCATCAAAGCCTGTAGACGTCATCATTTGGAGATCATGAACATCCGTATAAATTGTTGTCTATCTTGTAGATGCTGAGATATTTCACTGGTTCATTTCAAAGACGTACCTGCGGGTGGCGCCACATGGAAAGTCTGCTTAACGTCAACTGAGTTGATCATCTTGGAATAATTTGATTCTGAACAAAATTCCAATTAATACATCCAGTGGTTGAGTGTTGCTGAAAGAAGAACAGAACAAAGAAACCTGTCAGTGACGTCGTTCGGATGAATCATGTGTACGAGCTATCTTGAGTCTTTTTAGTTATAATCAATGCTAATCAAAATTTATTGGACAGGTGCTTTTATGCATCGATGCAGTACATCCTGAGTTGAACCCCTCCAGTCAATAGAGGAACGATGCCCTCCAGCCTTTCTGACTCAGTCTGAATTCTGATTGCGAATTAGAGCTCGTCAATTACCGCTGGAATTTTAATGGACTTCCAGCACGCACACCTCATCCAGTTGCTGTGTGTTGTAAACGCTGGTGTCAGCCGCCACAACCGTCCTCTGAGGTAAAGGGCATCACAATCAATGGGAGCCGACCACAGCGCGGACAACTGGCTGTTAATTCCGGCTCCGGTTAATACTGGGCGGCTCTGGCAACGGCGAGCCGAGTCAAGAGGAAGGGGGGGCAGAGACCCCAACACCCCCTACACACACACTCTCATTACATTAGTGTGTATGGACAGGGGGCAGATTGAGAAGGATGTGAGGTAATCTCCCTCGGGTTGACTGTGTGACAATAGCACAGGGGTTCAATGACACACACACAAGCTCATCTGTTACGCCGCCCGACAACAGGCTGGTCAATGACTTCATCTCTGCCGTCTGCCAGTCATCTCTTTGTTGCCGGGTGGCCGGATCATCACTCTCATATCGGACGCCTCAGTGTAAGAATTCCAACCAGAGGGACTTCTTTGATCTCTTTCCGTTTTTAGGTGGATGTTTTTTTTTACATCCATTTTTTATTGTTTATTTTTTTCTGCTACAAGAGGATTAACGCGCCTTTTTTAATGAGTTGGTTTTAAACCAACGGAGGAGAACAAGAGGCTAGTTGTGTCATAAACTGCTGCCGTTGTTTGTTTTTTGTCCACCAAAATGGACATTCAGCGGGTCCGAGTGCTTCGTTACTGCCTCCCTCAGAGCGTCAGTGACTCGGGGCTGTTTTACAGCCACATCGCCGCCAGGTTGGTTCCAACACTTTGTTCCTCCATGTGTGAGTGTTGTATCTGTCAGTGGTGAGTGATCAAAGACAGCAGGTGGAATCAAAGCAGACAGAGGTGAAAACGTGTGTGATTTTTCGGATGATTTGCACTTATAGTTTGATTATTGGGTGCAGACGAGTGTTGTGATGTGCCCGTGGCACAGAGGGTAAATCTTCCCCTGCTGTATTTTAATCAGAGCTAAATCTGTCATCTTAATCTGGCCACAGAATTTAGGTTATTTTGGATTAGTCATTGTGGTCGCCGACGATTTGAATCGACACAAATGTCATTTTGTCCTCTTGTGTATCAGACCGAAGCTCAAGTGTCAGAGGTGTAAAATCATCTTAATGTCGATCCTTCGTTGTTGTTGTTGTTGTTGTTGTTGCTGCTTCCTCCTGCCTGGTCACATCCTTTCAGTCAAAGCCGGGGATGCTGCAAGAGAGACGGAGCCGGCTGTGTGACTCAACACCGAGCGTCTTCATTATTCTAAACACTCGGCAGCCCCACATAGAGCATCTCTGAATAGCAGGGCTCTGTAAAGGCTCCATACATGTTTAATTCACACAAAGTATTGACGACAGCATGACTGCCGGCTGCATTTCGGGGCCAGTGCCCTTCTGTTTCTCTCTGTTTTCAGGCAGCGGAGGGAGGACGGAAGACAGAGGGAAGAGATGGGAAGAGGAGAGTTTTTATATAAGAATAAAGGACAGTGAGGTTTTACATTAAAACTGGACCACTCAATAACTAGAAGATACAGTAAATAAATATACAGAATTATTTCCACCTTGGTGTGAGTTTGCTTTGTTGCCGAACCGAAACGCTGCAGCGCACCGAACCAGCACGTATTGTGGTGAATTATAATACATGCAAATCACCCAGTCAAGGAAAATTCAGTATGTAGGTCACACGTTCATTGTCGCCGGGGTTTTGTCTGAATTAAAAGTAGCAGCGTTGCAAACTGATACATCATAGCTGAGCGTTTTTTTTTTTCTTACAGAACAAGCAGGACATTTAGCTAAGAACATAAGCACATTAATGTTTGCATTAATGCCATTAAGCGCGCCGTACTCTGCTCTCTCTCTCTCTCTGTTGCACACAAACACACATTTGGGGCTTAGTTGCAGCTCATTCTGCAGAGTTGCACTGCACTTTATGTACCAGCGGGGCCGGTTGTTAGATGAACACTGTGGTGGTCCCAGTCTGGACAACACAGGGACCACCGATGTTTCGGTGGCATGTATACATGATGTGTGCCAGCACGGAACGATGTCATCAGTGAAACTGAGATGCATTAGTGGAGGAGATGGATATGTTTTTATGCCATTAGGGCTTTAAGTCTGTAAATCCTCATTATTCTGGTTTTAATCACAACGACTATAACGGCATGTTCCTGGAGCTACATATTAACTACGTGCTTAGAGTTGCTTAACTGGAAAGAGGAAGAAAAAAAATGCTTTAAACTTGTATAACTGACTATTTGATGTTCAATCAGGCCCTTTGTCACCTGTTGGACACCCTCGGCCTGTCGTACCTCCTCACTGAGGCTGTATAATAAACACACATGTCACGTTGTTAACACGTCGTTTTCACATTATTTTTCTTCAGTAAAAATAGCTGCTTTGTCTAATAAAACATTTGACAAAATGTAATCCAGCACACATGAAACGTGCCTGGGAACATGTCAGCTGCATGTAGACACCAGTAACGGGACTTACATAATGACTCAATAGGACTCTGTGTGACTCTTAGTTTTAATTACTGTGTTCCAAATAGTTTGGCAGCAGCGTTCGGTCCCATGCGGCCACATCACTGCAACACCCTGAAACCTGGCGTCTAACGCACATCTCGCCGTTTCCTTTTAAATACGCTTAGTGTGCCCGCTTACATACGACCAGGCTTCCCAACGATTCCTCAGGAATAAAGTTAGTGCTGTTTTTAGTTCCCCGCAGGCCTGCCTGCGCCTGTGAACACTACTTTCCCCCGTGGAGCAGATTAGAGGTCTTGTACGAGAGTTAAGTCCTGGTTAATTTAGATTTAAGACTGCAGTGAGGTAATGATCGGCCTGCCGTGCTCTGCCTCTAATCCAGACAGTCAGACAGACCTCTTCCGTCTGTCAGCTGGACCCCCGCACCCGCCCAAACATCCACACAGAGGCGTCCATTCTGTAAATGTATACACCCCCACCCACACTATACACAGGCACCCTGGAGGCTGTAATCCTCACTGACGTCTAACTGAATCCATACGTGTGTGTGTGTGTGTGTGTGTTTCTGCTGCCCTGGGCGAGCCCTTCACCAAAAATATCAGTGGCTGTTATTTTGGATGTAAGTGAACGTGCAGCATTGGCACCACGATAAACTGTGTGCGGGCGTATAATTATGTGTTACAGTTCCTGCTTTAAAAAAAAAAGGGCGGCAGGACATCACATCACCGAGCGCAGAGGGAGGAAGTCGCAGTCCGATCTCACCTTCGACTGCCGGATATTTTCGGCCCGTTTGCTTTCTCTCCAACATCAACACAAACAGGTTGAATAATTTAGCACGTGTTTACTTCGCTGGCTGAACCGGCTCAGCTTGACGTCGCTCCGCCGTCGACAGTGAAACGTTCGAGAAGCAGCACATTCCTTCTGCAGCGAGAAACCTCAGGATGTCATTGTTTATTTCCCTGCATTGAGTCAGCTTCTCTTTCCCCCCCCGACACTGTTGTACGTCTCTATTAGCCGCAGTAGCAACCAGGGAGGCATGAAGCTGTAATTACCTCTCCTGCTGCACAGGAGGCCTCGCTGGCTGCTGTTGTCTCCCCCAGCTGACTTCTTTGTACGAGAGGTTATGATCTCTTCGAGCTAGTTGAATAGCATGAATGATTCGATGATTGGTAGGATTTAAAGGGTAATTACGGTAATTTTAAACTGCGCCGTCATCGAGAGGAACCCGAGAGGAACTCTCTTTTTGTACGTTTCGCTTCTTCTTCCGCCCTGTAACATCCTCTAAGTACATGTATGTGTTATCAGACCGAAGCTCATCAGACCTGTATGATTATTTTATGATCAGCTCGTCCGTCCGCTCTTTGAACAGCACTTCTGTCTCTTAGACTCAGCAGGAGTCGTCCCGGTCAGATGGTCTGTCGGAGTGTTTTCATCCATGAAGCACAAGTAGCCACAACTTCACTACTACGCTATGATTTCCCCGGTCGACTCTCTCTGACTCTCACTCACAGATTTCAGAGCGGCTCCACCTCTGCGGGGATCCTTTCCCTCATCCTTAGCCGAGCATGGGAACAATTCCCGTCGGTTAATAGACATGTTTACAAGTAGGATTATTTAGCATGTAGAGCCATCAAATGTGGACAAGAGCTCTCTTTATGACGTGTTTCCAACCGTGTGGGAAGACGGTTTCAGTGCACGCTCTCCACCTCGCGCTGCCGTTCTTATATTTAGTGATTCGAGCACCACTAATAGACGGCCGTGTCGTGTCTGGTCGCTCATCTGGTCGACTTTTTTTTCTGCAGGGCGCTGCCTCTTTCCTGTGATGTGCCTGAAGGTGTGAGAACATCAGAGGTGTTATCTCTGGTTACGAACACCTGCATCGAGCGAAGTTTGCAAAGTTTTTCTCTCCGTTTGTGTTGGGCTTAAATAAAAGAGGGGCTTTTCTCCCAGACACCAAATCCGGCCGCCTCTTCCTCTCTGTCCTTTTAACGCCCTCGTCACTTCTTTGTGAAATCTTACAAACCCAAGTAGGGTGAACACGGCTGACTGTGTCTTCCTGCACTGCTGCAAGGAGAGTGAGAAAAGAAGAAACTGCAATAGTTTGTAATTATGTAACAGCGAATCCTCGCTGGATGCCTCAACACCGACTAACATCTGTAACACAGACCGCTGCCACAGCCTAATTGAGACACTCAGTAACTCATGGACGCTTCGGTCCAGATTCTGGATGTTTTCATGATGAGCCGAGTTAAAACGAGGAACATCAAGCAGTCGTGGTAGAACTTATGAACTCCTGTGTAAGTAGTGCATTAAACAATTGAGTGCATTATTGATGTTTTATCATTGTAGATTGAGAACTTAATGATTTTCGGGACACATGGCAGGAACATCGGTGGCCTGCAGGATTGAACTGCATCATGCATGTCATTCGGGGGCGCTTGATGAAGGTGCTTTCAGAAAAAAAATGCAGTCCAACAGGAAGGTGCTCGGCTTTGAAAACGGAACCATCACAGATTAATGAGGTCCACTTCTGACCCGCTCTGTACTGGTGCTCTGCTTTCAATAGGGCTTTGCTGACTGCAGCACACCTCTGGGGGAGCTTAGATAGCTCAAACGTGTTTTGACATTTAGTTTTTCATCCCACAAACAAACCGAGCTGCTGTCATGAGCCGGCCGCGTGCGGCTGAATGACTCATCATTTGTTCGGGTCTGTTCGGGGGCCTTCCACCGCGAACCAGCAGCATGAAACAATTACCCCGGCTACAAAAGCTAATTGCCACAATAACAGAAGCGCTCTCCTCCGGTGCGACCCGGAGCGGACGCCTCTTACAGCCCCAAACCGAGCCAACTCTGAGCACCTAGAATACCTGCAGTGATCCGATGAATCTGCAGAACATGCATGTGAATAACTCTTGACGGGACCAGGATCAGTTCTTCTTGAGAATCCTGCTTGTGGCAGGGAAACACACAGCAGTGACACTCTAATTGTGTAGGATTTATGCAGAGTAGGATGATGTTTTATGTGTATGGGGCACATATGTCGAACCATGTGGGCAGGCGGTGCTTTGCCTAATTTAAAGCCTGGGAACGCGGCCTCATTCCACCACTCGCCTACGAGGCTCATCTGACAAGAGGAAGAGCTCAGTGTGGCAGAAGCCTTCATATCCTCTTTACCTTTGTTTTTCCTCTCTGCTTATTAACTGCTCTCCGCCTGCTCTGCGCTTCTCTTTTTCTTCCACTCAGGTTGTAATTTGAGGTGAATAGTATTTCGCCTCGACGGAGAAACACAACCTCAAAAGCGAAAGGAAAACAGGAGCCGACGGCCAAATCATGAGTAGACCCAAAGAAACTAGAAATAGGATGATTTCATAATAAATACAACCTGTGCTGCTGATAATCTGTAAATACTTGTGATCATCTCCTTCGCCTGACGGTGTGGCCTTGAAATCAAACAATATTTCTTCCTTTTATTCAGGAGCTGGTTGTGGTGAAGTTGCTTTGCATTTTTAAAGATGAACTGTATTAAATCCTCGAGAGGAAGAAGAGACCTGCAGTAGGCATGGAGGAACCGATCAGCTCATCATTGCATTCTGCTTTAGGGACGTTACAATAACCGATATCAGTGCGAATTCAACAACATGATTCTGAAAATCTGACGTGTGCCACCGAGAGCAGCAGATCGATTTGTGGGAAGAAAACACATCGTCCAGTGTTTTCCACAGGTGTTGTTTTAAAAGTGTCAGATTACCACTAAATCAGATTCTTGGTGCCAAGTTCTTCTAGAAACTGCTTTAGTCAGCGAAACCGAGCAGGGATGAGTGTTGGGTCGACATCTGTGGTTTTAAATGTCTCTCAGACGGATCGGAACAAAGTCTGCTACGAGATCTTAACGTCTCCTTCAGGGTGAATCGTAATAAAGTTGATCTTCCCTCCACTTTTCCTCCATCATCCCTTCTAGAATACATTCCAGATTCGACTAATGTTGTTCAGCCTCTTCGTGTTCAGAGTTCAGCACGCTTGCACACGATAACCACTTTCCCACCATTTGAACCGTTGGGAGGAACCACTCCCAGTAATAGTAGTTCCACGTTGTGATGGAGCTTTTTAGTTCCTACTTCAAAGTAACGACCGTCCAAGCAGAAGAGGAACACGGAGGAGTGACGTCAGAGTCCGTCAGCTGCCGTGTTTAACAGCAGTGTAACATCTCTGTTATCACCAAATCCAAAACAGACAGAGAAGTCTGATCACAGCTTCCTCCGCCTTGTTGTTCTTCTGTTGTTGACATTGGTTTCCCAACCGCTGACACTTCCTGATGGTTGGTAGATCTCTGGGGTAGTTCTCTCCAATGAGTCCATCCAGCCTCACAGTTGTTCCTGTTATGTAAACTCCACCTGATTCATCACGTTACTTTAATGTCACTGATTGTGGCTTCAGCCATAGTTGACCTTTATTCAGATTATCGCCTGTCCGCTCACACGTACTCGAGTCACCCTGCACCCTGCTTCTCCTTCTCGCTCTCCGCTCTGCCATCCTCTTTAAAAATCTGTCAGAATTCAACTTGAGCAGCTGTGCTGTTAAGCAGCTATCATGTGCCCTCTCGTGCCTTGTCTCTGCCGTGTCATGTGACCTGGCGAGCGTCCAGCCGGCATCGGTAACTAGATTACACACAGAGCCAGTTGGCACGCTGGCAGAGGTGATGAGACGTTTTTCTCTGATTCCCACTGCAGCTTGTGGAATCAGAGAAACGGTGCCCGGCAGGTCGTCCTGCTCTCTCCTTGTCCCTCTCCTTGATTCCACTTTACATCTCATGTTGTGTTGATTGAGCAATGCACGTAAAGACGGAAAAGATGAGACGCCTGCTTTATTTCTGTCTGCTTGAAGAGAACTGAAAGCGTCAGCATCAAGCTCAAAGCGCTGCATTCCTCTGGCCCAAACGGCTCCAGAAATAGGGCCTGTTTTTGTAAGAAGATCCATCACAGTGATGCAGCCGCCTCCTTCCTGCCCCGCTCGTTATTTTCCCAGCGAGACTCGTCAGGTCTCTAAACTGGAGGGAAGTGTCGTTACGTGATTAGAGAGTCTGTTTAACTTAGTCTGAGGTTTAGGAAACATGATGGCTGCAGTTATCACTCATGTTTCTTTTAAGGTGGAGCTTCTCGTTAATCTATCTGCCTCTCTCACCTCCAGTCGGTGATGAAGTTCACCACTATGAAACACACATTCACTTCCTCCAGTACGGAAGCTGTTTCTGCAGGCGTTGGTTTGTTTTGTCTCTTTGCAGGATTGCACAGAAGCTACCAGGACGGTTTCACTGAACTCATTGGAGGGGTGGAGCATGAGCCAAGGACGATCCCATTCAGATTTTGGGCAGCTCCTTTCTGCATGGCAAAAAAACAGCATTTTCTTTTGGAAGTTTCCACTCCCTCAGTGCATTTCTACTTGTTTTGTCTAGTCAAACAGGATTCTACATTGTGTGCTGTATTTCAATCTATTAGCCAAACCTCACATCTCATTACTGACACATGGAGGCTGTTTGTTGTGTAACTCTTTCTCCTGCTTGCAACGTCCTCACATGTCACACAAAGACCAAACTCATCGCTGTGAATCTGTGATGTCACAATAAACACAACACACTGATGCATCGCCACAGATAAATTGTGTTTTGATAGCTTCGACATGATGCGACACCGGTTGTGCAGTGGGGAGTGATGGATGTTTGACTGAGGGAGGGCGGTTGTGATCGCGGGAGCTGTTGCTGAAATCAATCCGTCATCTTTATACATTTCTCCGTCGTGAACGACACGGCCTGCTGTGCCGTTTATTCTGAGAGCGTCGAACGTTGCTTCACCGAGTGAAACATCTGTGCACAGCTGTCGCGTGTCAAACAGTTTGTCTGTTGGTATCCGGCCATCAGACGAGTTTCATTTAATATTTCTTGCAAAATACAGTTAAAGGTGAACTTTTTTCAATCAGCTTTGTGTCATTACATGGTGGGTTATATATGCAAATGAGCAGTTTAACTTCCCTCCATGTTGCATGACAACTTCTTGATTCACGATTGACTTCCACAGTCGGAACATTCCTCTCTGACCTGCCTCACCTGGCGCCGCTCGTCTCTTCTTCTTTCAAATCACTTTGCAAAACAGCAGTTTCTCATGAGAAGACCATGTTTCCAGCAGTGAAGATGTTTAAACTACTGGACACAAGATGTCTCCTGCTGCACTATAAAGTCCATATTCAGTGTTTGTGCACTCAAGTTTCCAAATCAAACAGCTTATCTGCACTCAGTATTGGACCAGGGTTGGTTTCCAAACTATTTGTGATGTCACAAATCCTGCACAAAGGCCCTGCGTGTTCATAAACAGGTTTTCAATGGGCACAGAGGACGTTTACACTTTCACCAATGAATGTGAAAACATCCTTCGAGTGTGAGACTCTGCACAAACATCTTCTACACACCGAGGCTCCAACATTCAACTGTGGGAACAAGAAGAGCATTTTCACATCATGTTCACCGACTCCGAGATGCATCACATGCTTGGAAATATACAAAACCTCATCTGAATATAGAAAGCAATTTGTTGAAGTATATGCAGATGCAGAATGTGAGCGAAGCCTATAAATGTGCCGCTATCTCATGACTGCCGAGTTATTTGAGGCCGTGCAGACGACCACAAGGGAACCAGAGAGCGGATGATGCTAGAAAAGTGAGAGGAAGCCGGCTGAGACGATCCACGTGGTCCTGGGTGGTCTCTCAGGTGTCACGCAGTCTTCCTCCTGCACAGCAGCACATCCAAAGAAAGGTTGTCAGAGGAGAAGGGGGGGTGTCACATGTTGGCATTTGAATGTCAGTGTTGTCCTCAGGGCCCGTTGGAAGCTGGATAATGTAAATCTGCTTCCATGTTGTGATCGTTTCTGCCTCTTCAGTGTCGGGGCGGCATCATAATATTGCACCTTCAGTCTCTATTCAGCAGTCAAAATATCTTTCCCATCTTTTGTTTTAAAATCTGTAAACATTGCATGTGTGTAGCAGGTGAGCTGAGCTGCTTTGTATAGTTTGTGTACTACGTCATCATGACAAAGTCTTAAATATTTTATTGTAAGTAGTTTTATTTTGAAAATATAAAACACCATCCTGTGCACTGTATGAAAATTTAATGTAGTGACATTATATTTATGGATATAAACACTTCCACTCTGCAGCTTTCTCCAGCTGATCGGAGGTATTTTAATTTAGTGTTCGCTCTGGAACCGACACTTGCGGTTCTCTTTGCTCTGCTTTTCTTCGCCCTCACACCCTCGGCCTGCTAACGCGAGCGGCTTCACAGTCCGACTGCCAGCGAGCCCGTCGCCGAGGTGCTGAAAGTGAAAACTAGACAGGCGGAGGTTTTTAAGAGGGTTAACCTGACCTCTCCACACCTTCCAGCACACACGGCTCCGATGTCCTAACAGTAGTCGCACAGAACATACAGTATCTGGGTCTTCTTAAACTTTTACAGTGTGCAGGCAGTTATTTTGCGATGTGACTTACGATGGAACCAAAACCACAAAGTCAATTTCCACATGTGTCTGTTTTTCTCTGAATGAATTCCCTTTGAGTGCTGTAGTTGCGGACATGCCTGCTTTCTACCTCCGAGCTGTTCCTGCCAAACGTGTGTTCAGCTGGCGATACGCTTGCCGGTCCACGACTTGTGTTTAACACACTGTATCATTACCAGACACATCACACACACCCTTCTGCGCCGATGCCTCTGAACATTTCTTTTATGTGCCATAATGATGGCACGGCACCGCAGCAAAGGCCGGACGGGAGGAAAAGGAATTTTTTCCACAGTTCAGTTTTTTAGTTTGAGGTTTCCAGTCGTTTATAGCTTTTTAAAATGGCAACCCAGCCTCACTGCAGCACACACGAGCTGTCAGAGTCCCACAGTGCTGCTTATTCCTGATGTAGCAACTGCAGAAAGATCCCTTGCAACCATCAGCCAACCAGATTATTATACAATAGTTTGGTATAACTTTGTTGTTGAGCGCTTCAGTGGTGAATCCCTGTTGGACTGGATGTATCCTGCATTTGCTAAAAGTCTGCTGTGAAAGTGAATCTCATTATCTGTGATTTCTGCCTCCTGATGTCGTCTCTCCCTCTGCCTCCAGTGAACAGAGCATCTGCCAGGCGCGGGCCTCAGTGATGGTCTATGACGACGCCAGTAAGAAGTGGGTGCCCATCAAGCCTGGGCAGCAGGGCTTCAGCCGCATCAACATCTACCACAACACTGCCAACAACACCTTCAGAGTGGTGGGCGTCAAACTGCAGGACCAGCAGGTGAGAGACAGGAAGGGAGCCGTCCCTTTGTATCTGCGTCTATGATATCAACTAACATCTCAGCCTTTACTGACACGCAGAAGTGGTCCGAGGTTTCTTTTATGTTGCAGCGTCCTAACTGTGTTTGGATCTTCCCTCAAACAACCTGATATCTTCCCTCTTCAGTTGATGTTTTTATGACTTTACACACCCTTGTGGGTTGGACGTGTAGGTGGACGTGACAAAGCATCAGCAGGAATCCGGAGATTTTTACTGTCTTTGGTTGATCTTCAAATTAGTGTCTCTTCCTGTTCCATGTCAGTTAATATCATGCAGAACGCTACATCCTTTATTGGACATGAGAAACTCTGTTATTGAGCGTCCCAGCATCTGTTAAAAACTTCAGCGATCATTAACCTCTCACAGAATTTAATAACCTTTCCTTTCTGTCCGCCATTGAAGGTGGTGATCAACTACTCCATAGTGAAGGGCCTGAAATACAACCAGGCGACGCCGACCTTCCATCAGTGGCGTGACGCTCGCCAGGTCTACGGGCTGAACTTTGCCAGTAAGGAGGAGGCCACCACCTTCTCCAATGCCATGCTGTTTGCCCTTAATGTCCTCAGCTCACCTGACAGTGGAGGTAAGAAGTCATATTTAAGGATATAAATGCATCCTTCTGTCTGGACTTCTCTGTCTCTGCTCCTTCAACCTGAATGTAAAGTGATATAAATGTAATTGTTGTTGCTGTATTGAAGCTCTCTGCTTCATTACGTCCACAATTAATGCACTGACATGTAGCGCCTTAACTAAGCTGTACTACCCTCTACTGGTTAAAAACGTCCACTGCAGCTGTGACAGCATCAGGGACTGATGGTGATTTCTGACTGTAAATCTCTTTTATTATCCCAACAAAGCTCAACGTGCAGTGCTCTTAGTGAATGTGCAGTTTAAGCGTTTTTCATACATGAACATTTAATATATTTAGTTGGAGTTCTGATCCACATTTGCCAAACTCAAGTGCTCTGGTTACAAGCTACTTATAGTGTGCCTGTGTGTGTGTGTGAGTGAGTGTTTAACTGCCAGCCCATCCTTGCGACTCTCCGACTCCTAGTTAAAATATCACATGAGGAGCCGGGAGGTCGCACCCCGCTGTGCTCAGATGGCAGCCCTCCTTTATTTGGTTGCATCCAGATAGGGGATGATGGGCCTCGTCCTGCAGAGCACAAGTGTCTCTCTTCATTGGAAACGCTTGCTGACTTGCTTCATTGAAAGAAGTCTCCACGGTATTACATAGCATAGATCTAGAAGGTTTAGATTGTTGTCAATCTCTGATGAAACATTGTATATCAATAACATGTGAACATAAGACAATTTTTATTATCTGACTTTGACCCAATTAGCAGACTGAGGTAAAAAAAAAAAAAAGGCCTTTAAATAGTATGTGAACAACCCCTTTTTAAAGGATACTCTGCACACCAGCTGGGAAGGAGAGCCAGAAAATGCTCCAACATATTCTGGACCAGGAGATTTGACTATCTGTAATGAGCTATTAGCAGTTTATGGTTCCTTAGAAGCAGTGAGTAATCCTCCTCTCGTTGCCTTATCAGGAATAATTTTGAGAAAGCTATGAGAATCAGAGGACGTTACCACATCAGACACACGCGGAGCTTTCAGAGGGCAAATCAGAATGAAAGTCATCGAAGTCTTTGAGACGTGTGTGTGTTTGTGTGTGCGTGTTTCAGGAAAGAATGTCAAAGCACAAGACCGAATAATTCATTTTTCCTCGATCACGTAAGATATAATACCATTACTATAATAACCCGGGAACACACGTGCACATTAGTCTCCTGAGGTCCAATAAAATGCTTACAAGTCTGATCAGGCCCCTCTGCTCCCCCGGGTTTCCTGTTCATCCTTGACCTTCACCATGGCAACAAGCCTTGCACCATACATACATGGATTACACATGCAACACGGAGCAGCACAGGGTGATAATTGTCTCGTTGATCTCTTTAACCCGGCAAGTTGATCACAGTGTCGGCAGCGATATGTTTTTACCGTCCTTGGATCTCTTTTTGTAGAGATTTCTGAAGCCGAGTGTTGCTGCTGGTGCAGATAAAGTGGCCGTCAGGGGACGTGTACTAACAGCGCCTCGACATCCTCTTAACATCTCACTCCTTGTGATTTGAATAAGATCTTCTCTTCTTTAATGGTTAATGAGACCTGATCAAAGGAAGACGTTTCCTTTCTCCTCTTCCCTCGGAATATTTCCTGCTTTTAATGTGCAGATTTGCCACTAGAGCAGATAATTACTAGGGGTGCCGCGGTTCACGGATTTTAACCGAACCGTACGGTACGACATGCACGGTTCAATACGCATTTATGAACCGCAATCTTTCGGTTCGCAATCAGAGAATTTCTTACAGCTGGCCACACTGACCAGCAGAACTGTGCCTACACTACAGCAAGCACTCTGTGCTGTAGAAATCCCCGCCCCGCGAGTAGACATCCAATCACTGGCTCGCCCCCTCCCCCCTACCGCCTGTGTGTGTAAAATCCGAGCCGCAGCCCACAGGAGTCAGGAAACAAAATTCATCATGGCAAGCGGAGGAGTGGAGGAGAGTGCGAGAGAAAAGTTGGGGCGCCAGCCTCATTCAGATCTGCGGTGTGGCAACACTTTGGTTTCCCTGTTGACTATGATGACGGGGGAGAGAAAAAAGTGGACAGGG
>CAAKHC010019105.1:74789-108994 GCA_901007825.1 Macroramphosus scolopax
TAAGAGTTTTAGAACCACTGGTATGGCTATTGCCAAAACTGTGCACCTTATTTTGATATTTTATATTTTATACTACAGTGAGTGTATACCAGTTAGAGTCTGTTTAATAGAAAATTGTTTTACATGTTGGAATAGTTGAGGCTAAGTTGAGGCACTTTAATTTTTAATTAATGTTTATTGTTTACTTTTGTTTGTTCTGTTTATTTTTCTACAAAGTACTTCAATTTGCTCATAAGCAAATAAAGAAAATATTTTGAAGAGTCATTTTTTTGTTCTTTATATGTAAAATACGTACCGAAACTGAACCGAAACCGTGGCCCCAAAACCGAGGTACAAACCGATCCGTGGGCCAACTGTACCGTGGCACCCCTAATAATTACCAGGAGCTAACAAGCAGAGTTCAGGGGGTGTCAGAGAGCAACGGAAGCAAGACGCCCTCCAGACATCACGTCTTTCTTCTCTGTGTCTCATTACAGCAGCACAACAAAATACAGCCAGTAAACAGCTGTGGCCAGGAAAATAATCCCCTAATAATCTCCCTATCGGCAGGTGAAAACTGCATCAATTGGATATTTACCTGATGATAACCACATCATATACTACAAGCTAGGCTATATATAGAGAGAGGATTTTATAGTCACACATCATCATCTATTTCAGTTTAAAAGGTGTAGGAGCATTCCTACTTCCAGATGGTGGATGTACAGTAAAACAAAGAGTAGCAGTGTGAAGTAAATGTAGTTAAAATACATAAAGCATATTATTAAGTCAATATTACGTGTGCAAAGTTAAAAGGTTTGAGGGCTCCATTGTTGAACGTACTGTCAAAAGACAAAGAAAGTGTGAATTATACAAGGTGCAAAAGAAGGGAAACATTTAATTGCATAAAAATAAATATAAATAAAAATAGTATTGTTATATTTATCCCCTGGTCTGATCCAGACTTTGTTTTTGAAAAACTAGTTTGAAGCTGTGCACAGCATCCTGCTGACCGCCCCCATCGCCCCACCCGCCCGCCCGCCGCCCCCACAGTCCAGACATGAACGGAAAACTCACCCACAGTTTGTCTTGATGTCACTGCAGGCGTTGAACTTTAATGACTGGTGTTCCGTTGATATGTAATAAGTGTTCTTCCTGCAGCTCCCTTTTAATAGAATGAGGCTCTAACTCTGTCACACAGCGGGGTGGGGGAGGGGGGGGGGGCTGTGGCTCTAAAGACTGTAGTTGGTCAACAATCAATGCACCGTTAATGTTGGTAAATTTCCATGTGGTTCTCTTTGTTTTCCTGTACTGTTAATTTCTTCTGTGGTTTACTGTTGAAGTTCCTGTGGTTGGCAACATGTTGAGCAAATCACATAAACTGTATAAACAGCTTGTTGGTTCTCCGGGGCAAAGTCACATTACCTCACATGATGCCGGCTGTGGTCTGTTCCCTCAGTAGAAAACAGCTCCGTGTCCTGAGCTCACCACTATTATTGTTTTATAAGCTGATTTTCTCCAGAATGAAACATCTCACATATATCGACACTCACAGCATGTTAGCTGGGAGAGAAAAGAAGACATGCATGTACATGTTTTGTAGGATTAATCATGTTTTCTCTTAATTTTGATTAATCTTTTTTTCTCCCATCGTGTCTTTCAGGTCCAGTCGTCCAGCGCCAAAATGGGCCGTCCTCAGAAGAAGGCGAGGCGCAGAGGAGGTAAGTGACTGACCGCGGGTAAGGAAAAGTAAAAGAGATAGAACAGTACATCAGCCAGATAAACATACAATACAAAGTATCCTGGTACACTAAAGTAATCTTACAAACCCCTTCAGATGTATCTTGGAGTTATTAAAGGTGCAATTTGCAGCGGATTTGAAGAAGTTAGCGCTTCCTATTCCTTAGCTTAGACAGATAATGAAACACTCCATTCACTAGCCAATTTATTCCAATACTGGGTTATAGTCAGAAGCTTGAGGTCGTGACTGAAAGGACTGATGAGGCAGAAACCAGCTTCCTCTGCAGGGCGGCACTGCGACCGTATTGAACGTTATTCATGCATTGTGCCGTTTTCCCTGCTGCCAGCGGGTGAAGGGCTCCTGAGAGACACAGATAATAAACACCATGAACATAGGCGCCCACCTCTTCTACATCTTTAGCCCTTTTCCGCTTCAGTGACTCACTATCGCCTCCTGAGGACCAAAGTGGTACGACGAGATAAGACGGACTTGCGCAAGCTTACCCAGGCTAAAAATTATCCCGTCGCAAAATTATCTCCTGTAACAGAAAGAACAGTCAAGCTCAACATCCCCCTTTTCATACATGAAGAGAGGCTGAGTCAATTATAACCGCAGTGTTCAAGAGCAGTGTCATCCTTGCTATTCAAAGGATGATGGAGCAACATCAGATGCAGGCGCACAAAGAGCGGGAGCGACGAACGTCAGGATCAGGTGAGGCTTAAACAAACACACCCACACCTGGCCAAGCACACACACACACACACACACACACATGCTGCTCTGGAAACCAAGAGGAATTGATGTCTGCATAATGTATGCTCCTAGCTACACAAACATTTTAGGCAAAACGGTCAACAGAAGACCCTGGCTGATAAAAAGTGGGCGGGAGCGAATGCGTATTTGCTCCGCTTTGTCTTTTTAAATGAGATCAGTGTTCCCTCTCCTTTCCCTGAGCAAACATGTAATTTCACGGTTAATAAATACCAGAGATTCCAGACCCAATGCAGCAGGTTGTTGGAGGTAAACAGGCTCTCCCGGTGTGATTTGTGTTCCCGCCTTAGTTTCAACCGCGTCTGTATACCCTTGTGCTTTTTTATCCATGCACACATATAAATGTTCAAGTCTGCACTTTAAATACACATACAGACTTCAACATCCTCCTGTGTCCCTTTCAGTGGCGCTCTCAGTACCCCCCTGTCCCTGCAACATGCTCTACTGCCATCTCTTTCTTCCAGCTGCTGTTGGGGGGGAATGCCATATGCTTTCTGATCATGGCTCAGTCATGTTGCATTCTGCTGCTTGATATTTTTAATTATTTCTTATTTGCTATTAGCTTCTGTTTTTTGGATTGCTCCTGATTTTCTCATCTTTACTTGCTTGGTTGCTCAGTTGGTTGCTTTTCATTCTTCTCACGTTTTTCTCTTTTCTGTTTTCCTTTGTTTGTTGCCCTCCTTCGTCCTCCTCTTCGTCTGCATCTCCTCTTCCTGTCTCTCCTCTCTCTGCCCGTCACAGTCGTTTCCACTCTCCAATATAAAGTGTCCGCCCCTCCCGCCCACCCAGACACTCCACCTGAGTACAGACAGTACAGAGCTAGCACACTGCCACCTTCCTACGTCCGTGTGGCCTCCTCCTCCCCTCCCTCCTCCGCCTCCTCCTCTCACGCTCAGGAGAAAGAGGCGGGGGCTGCTAGGGACAAGGCCCAGCTCTCCTCCCAGCTCTCCACCTCGCTTGCCTCGGCCTTTTCCCCAGTCCAGGCAGGATTGACCACCCAGGGCCGACAGGTCCGTCAGATCCCCCTGTCTCCTCCCACAGCAGCCCGTCACCTACACCACCAACAAGACATCATGCTCCCCCCTAAACACGGCACCTGGTCCGCCTCACAATTGCAACAAATGTACGCCCATTTCCCCCAGTCCTCCTCCCCTCCAGTTATGATGGCCATGCCTGTGAGGCAGGGTTTACCCCCACAGCCGGTCATCCCAGTTGCTCACTCCCTTCCGCCCATGAACGCTAGGATGAAGCCCCAACCACTTGATCCAAGCGCAGTAATGGGCCCTCCCCAGTACCCCCACCACCAGCCACACCCTCACTCCAACGGCCAGCCAGATGACTCCTACTCTCCCCATTCTCACCACCTGCCCCTCACCCCACAGTACTGCGAGGCCGTCCCCATGCCTCCTCTGATAGGTCAGCCAGCCCCTGGCCCCGCCCCCAGCCACCAGCCCCAGTACCCATCCACCTTCCACCCTCAGCAGCAACAGCATCAGCAACATCAGCAGCAGGTGTACCACCAGCAGGCCCAGCCCCCCACCAACACTTCCTCTTCCTCCTCACCCCCCTCTTACACTGCCATGTCTGACGGGGGCTCGCCCAAGAAGACCCCCTCCCCCATCCCCCAGCAGGCCCCCATGGCCAGCAGCAGTAAGTATGAAGAGGAGAGAGGAGGAAGTAGTGTCTCAGCAGAGGGATGTTACATGTGTACAGTGTGTTTGTTAGTGACTGTGTGTGTGTGTATGAGTGTGAGGGGTCAGGTCAGTTGGACGTGCAGCGCTCGCTAGTGAGAGCACCTAAACAGGAACCTGAAAGATGAACGTATGTCAACAAAAACGTTGCCCTGGTCGCTTCACACCCATCATCCACCCACACAAGTGGGCCTGATGGTGTGGGCGTGAACAGACTACTACATCACGGACCCCTGAGCCAACACAAACAATACAATACAAAATAGAAATTAGCCTTTTTAGTATTTATGACCTATGTGCAATATTCTTGACTTGAATGAAGAAGAAGATTTAAAGAAAAAAAAAGTGCTTCACACCGACATTAACGACTAAAATAGAGCCAAAACATTATGTCACCCTGTCTTCCTGTCAAACTACACTACGCTGTAATGCAGTTGCAGGCTGTGTTTTGTTTGCACCTGCTGATGCAACATTCAGGGAATTTTTTTATTGTTATAAAAGGCTGCCAATGTGACTTTTACAAGCCGTGCAAACAAAGACATTGTGATAACATGCAGGCTTGAGCGCTTTGTTTCCCACAAGAGGTTCCTGAACCACCATGGTGAAGTCAAACTTTCCTTTGTTTGCAATTGTACTACCATAATAATACAATAACAAAAAATACATGTATTTTAGTAAAATGAAGACCAGGTCTGTAAGTTGGTTTTTCACACTGATATCAAATGAAATAACAACAACAGCTGCCTTAAAAAGTCTGAAAAGCCTCTTGGCCAGTCAACTAGTAGCAAATCTACAAAACAACGATTGTCAGCTCCCTTTAAATGACTTTAGTCACACTGCCAATCTTTACCTCTTACCTGCTTCCTTATCAGTTGATAGGTGTACGTTTATTATTGCTGAGGTGTTCAATCAACCTTCCAAGGGGCAACAAAGGCAACAAGACGTTACTGCCATTAACTGATGTCCCACTTTGCCCCTCGCAGGCCCTCCTGTGTCTGCAGGTCACCCAGCTATGCTCTCTGTGGCGCCCCCTCCGGCTGTAGCCCCCGCGCCCATGGCTGGACCTCCAGCCCCACCTCCACCTCCGGGTCCACCACCCCCAATGGCGGTGCCTCCACCTATGCCTCCTCCACTGCCCACAGGTGGAGGGCCTCCTGGTGGACCGCCTGGTGCCCAGCACCAACCCTCAGGACTGGCTGCCGCGCTGGCTGGAGCTAAACTACGTAAAGTCCAAAGGGTGAGCCTCTACGGTTTTACAGTTTGAAGACTTTAATTGTGTCTGCGATGGGGAAAGGTTGACAAAATCTATTTTACATTATTAGGTTCAGGACGAGAGCAGTCCGCCGAGTTCTGGCGGTAAAAGCGACTCGAACCGGTCTAGCGGCAGCAGCGGTGGCGGTGGGGAGGGACTGATGCAGGAGATGAATGCCTTACTAGCTCGCAGGTAAAACAGCCAGACGCAGCACAACCTTTACCTTCACCTGGAACACGTCAAGCAGAGCAACACAAATGAATAAAATATTAAACCAACATTTCCTTTTTTGTCTTCTTTGGTCAAATTTGTTCATTTTAAAATGGTATTTTATTCGTAATCTTCCAAAGCAAGTTACTGAAACATCTGTGTGTCTTCCTGTTTGCTCTTTTAGGCGGAAAGCTTCAGAGAAACCTGATGAAGTAAGTCAATCAGTAAACCTTAATATTTATTAAACCTTAATATAGTTATTTATTTATTATCCCTCAAATCATCAATTAATGATGATCTTTTTTGGGGAACGTCCACCCAAACATCTCATTTCGCTTTCTCTCTCTGCTCCAGGACGACTCTGGTGGTCGGGGGCCAGGTCAGCAGAACTCAACAGGTACTGAACAACCTTCTCCATAGATTACAGCACAGATTATGGATTAGATCCTTAAAATTGCAAATGTTCCCATGTTTTCTGCTCTTTGTGACATCAGTTTTCTTCTTATTTGCTCCTTGTTAGATGCTATGAAGAAGCCATGGGAGCGATCCAACTCTACAGAGAAGTCCTCACTGGTGTCCAGGTCTGCACATAAGACCTGTGTTGCACACATGTGTTGTCTGTTAGTTTATGCTAACGCTAATCTGCTGAAAAAAGGACTTGGCTGCTTTCGTATTCAATCTGTTAATCCTTGTGTTGCAGAGTGAGACCCATCGGTAGCACGAGTGAAGCAGACAACGAGTTTGACAGGATGAAGCAGGTTGGCCTATTTTTCACAACGTGTTTTATTACACAAATGTTTTCATGCCTTGTGGACTTTCATGATCTCACAAACCCTGTTTGCTCGTGTTTTGTAGGAAATATTGGATGAAGTTGTGCGCGAGTTGCATAAGGTGAAAGATGAAATCATTAACGGTAAGCAGCGCCGAGCTTGTATAGCTGTGGACTATCCAGTTCGTTAAATCTTTATTCTTTTCCGCATACTAGGTTTACAGCTCATTCTCATTAATAATTCATACTAATTCCCTTCTCCCCACAGTTGATAGGAACAAAGCTTGGCTGCTGTACAGCGTCACTCTATAACGCTTCGCTCTTTTCTTGCAGCCATCAGACAAGAAATCGGCAGAATCAGTACATCATAATCTCATCCGAGCAACAATAGGATGGGAGTGGGCGGAGGAGCTGGAGGAGGATGGACACAGATGCACAGACATGAGGACCGGGGAATGTTCTCTCAATGTTTCTGTGACCTGAAGTTGCTCTGATGCACGTTGCAGAGATGTTGTGCCAACATTTGAGTCTGCTGGACAGCAAAAAATGGTAGAAAAAAAACAGAAGAGAGAAGGCATTCATTAGGAACGACGAGCCGAAGGAACAGAAGTATGAATAATGAAAGATGAACGGACTGCTGAACTCAACAGAGGATGAAAAATATACTGCAAATGAATGATGGACGAACATTCGTGCTGAGTTTGGTGTTGTGGTCCTCTCTGTGCACCTATAGACTCAGTCAGCCCAGTGTTGCAAATCTTTGTTCTCTGTTCAGTCTTAAGAAGAAAATATTTTTGTTTTCTAAGTTTTTACTGTTTTATTATTTAAAAACTGTGGTGATATTGATGATGCTGTTGATGACAATGAGTATTTTATGGATATTATAGAAGGAGAAAGGAAACTTGCACACCATTTTTGTCCGCCTTTTATATTTTCTTTTTCTAGTTTATCCTTATTTGATGATAACAAGCACAATATGGGCAAACCGGTGCTGCAGATCCACCTGCCCCCAACTGGCATATTTAAAAAAAGAAAAAAATACACTTGCTTTTTATGACCTTGTCCATGCTGGTGTTGTGTGTCTAACCCATTTTCTCTCCAGAGATGATGGGAAAACATGTTAACGTTTGAACCACAATTAGCCACCTAAATGATGCCTTTCCTCCACATACATTACAACCGAGCAATCCTCTTGTTGGCAGTAAATGTAGAAAGTGACAAACAACTCTAATGTGACAGAGGTGAAGGTTTCTCCTTACAGATGTGTGAGACCATTTCAAAGTTGGGGAATCATTCACAAAACAAGCCGATACGTGTAAATGTGCCACCTTGTTTGACCTAGATATAAAACAATGTAGTACTATTATTCATCCTATGCTTTGTGACCCTCCTGAGTATGCATGAAACCCCATTTCTATAAATCGGTTTATTTGGTTTGAAAAGAAATAAAAAAATGCAAACGGTGGTACATTTATTAGAGTTGTTTGTTCCCATGATGAATCCCTTCTCTATATACAAGATGTCGAACTTGGTAATGGTAGCAAAGTGAAAAAGATAAGAGGGTAACTCTGGCAATATGCAAATCTTATTCTAGATAAGAGTGTGCAGACAGTGAACGGTAAGCCTGTGTGATGGTAGCTGAGTGTGTGTTTGCGGGAAGGATTTGGTTGGAAGTGGTTGCATTCTGTCCGCTCTCGACGACGCTCTGATTTCAAAAAGCTGGAAGTAAATTCATTCCAAGAAAATCAATAGACGTGTCCACCATCTACGTGTCTTTGTGTTCGCGAGCCCTGTGGTGTTTGAAAAAGTTTGATCAGCGCATGTTGAAATAAAACAAAGGGTCAAATGAGAACAAGAAAAAGAAACAGATCAACAGCAAGCTTGTATTTTCAGTAGTTCTTATATAGAGCTTTATATACATATATATGGTGCAGTCATTTAAATAGATACAAAGTTATCAACCATAACGGAAAGTAAGTTGCAACTACAGTAAGTGGACAATATAGCAGAAACAATACAGAGGCACTGCAGTACTGAAGCTCCTGTTTTAATGACCAGGTGTTGGTTTGCTGTACGATGTGCATTTACCTTCATTGAATGAGTAGTTCAGGGGCTGCTTGGGAAAACTGCCTCCTCAACAACATCATTCAGTAGCTTTGCTCTTCATCTTATTAGATTCATTTTGGAGCTTTGTGCTAGACGCACCGGTACTGTAGCAGGTTTTTCCCTGTGTAACCTTTGGTAACATAAAAAGTAGCATTTTTTACCGGGTAGGAAAAAGGAAACTGGTGTGATTGGCCAAATTGTTATTTAAAACACTGGTAATGGTGCATCACTAATGAGAAGACATGCAAAGTCTGACTGGTGTCTTTTGCGCCTTTGAAACTGGCCTACAGGTGAAGACGCTATTTTGTCCACTCACTGTAGATGTTACAGTTTACAGAAAGATGAATAGAGTGTGAAAAACAAGCTCTTCTTACTGACAGGTAAGTTTCAATGCTTATTTTCCACCTCAGCACTGTTCCGCATGGTAGATGTCAAATGGTATTCGGTAATCTGAGAGGCTTTGTGTGCCTTAATTCTGACACTCAGAAATTCTTAACAAGCCCTGACGTAAGACTTATAGGCAGGGCAAGGAAACAACAGAGGCATATGTGTCTCTGTAAAACCTCATGAGAATGTATGTGACCTAAACCTTATAAAAAAAAATGAGGATTTTCACTGTTGAATACTATTATTCGTTTCAAATTGCAGGAAATAAAAAAAGAAAAATGAAAGAAATGTGATCAGATTGTCACAACAATGACAGGCCAGTCGGTTTTATACAGGAACAGAATAAATTATATAATAAGGAAAGTTAAACGTGAACATTCATTTCCCATGTTGTAACTGTATCACAGGGATTAAGATGAGATCATAGACAAGGATTCTGTGCAATGAAAAGGACTCACCAAGTGGAAAAATCATCGGAGGAACTGAATATACAGACATTCAAGAGTGGTTCGTATGAAATTCACAATCCTATTTTATCAGAAACACTCAGTCACAGAGCTATCCCTGCTTGCTCAGCTTGTACTCCCGTTTGATTCTGGCATAGGGGCCAATGCTGTCGTCAAACACAAAGTCCCATAATACCCGGGTCCACGATGTGTGTTGAGGCAGGAAGTCGTAATACTCTGCTGCAATTTCTTTCACCTGGCAACCGATGGAAAAAGAAATCACAGTGAGAGTAGAAATCTTTCATTTGACCTGGAAATTGCAGTTGTAAAAGGTTTGTTAGCCATAGAATAAAAATAATGCCTTATTGTCCCTAACATGTATTATTTTTCCTCAGTAATGACAAATCACTCACACTAAAAGGTTTTTTCCTAAGAACATGAACAGATGCTAGAAACTGCTTTGAACAAATGTTTAGTGGAGCAGCAGTTAATCAGTTACAAAGCCTCTCCTTTCTTCTGATAAATGCTTGCAGATAAATGTGACATGTTCTTGTGGACCTTTTTGTTTAGATTCGGAGCGACAGGAGTGGTCGTCTTATCTGCACACACCTAGTGGTGATGTAAACTGCCCTCATTCTCAACCACTCAGGTAATTTGGAAGAAATGACTACAGAGTTTCACCGTTGGACCGGATCTCACCTGAGGTAGTTTACTGCCAGGTATGCTTGGGAAGTCATGGTGCTCCATGTGATAACCGACGTTGAAGGTGATCCAGTTCAGTGGTCCGTAGTAAGAGTACGTCTCATGCCCCTTCATGAACATGTAATGCTCTGCTATGAAGTGCCCAGAGATCGGATGTAGGCCCATACACAGGATAGATCCTGCAATGAGGTAAACAATGGGCTTCAGCCCCCAGAGATAGTAGATGATTAAATCCACTATGAGCTGCACAACTGCATTCTGGATCTCCAGCAGACCCACTGGTTTGGGATTGACTAACAAGGGGCGGAGGGCGTAGAAAAAGGGCTGGAGGAAGAGCCAGACCACCTTCCTGGCAGGGGTGCAGAAGAACCATCCTTCTAAATCCGTAGGGATGTCAACATCTAGCTTGTCACCTCCCAGATACCGATGGTGGTCAATGTGGTACTTCTTGAAGGAGGCAGAGTAGGGCAGTCCGATGGGCAGGTTGGCCCACATGGCAAACCAGCGGTTCCACTTCGCCAGCTTGTTGCCAAAGGCCACGTTATGAGAGATGTCATGGATAGCCAGGGTCAAAGAGTGGTTGATGCAGCCACCGAAGGCGTAAGCCCAGAAGAAGATCCACTTCCAGGGGAGATCGTGGACCAGGTAGCAGGCGAGAAGCTGGGTGAGGACCATACCTGTTACCACCCACTTCAGCTGGGGGTCTGGCCCCATCAGGGACTTGATTTCTGGGTATTTGGCTGAAGAGAGCGGCAAGTGAAGGAGAGGGACAGGTGGAAAGAAACAAGAAAAGGAAGATGACCGGAGAAGAGGAGGTAGTAGGAAAAAGGAAGCAGAAGAGGATTCAAGAAGTTTAGGAAGAACAACAGTTGGGATGTAGAAGGAGAGAGAAAACGAAAAGATTAGTTTGATTTAAAACATCTACCATGTCCAACAAAGAGGGTTAAATCCTCGTCTGTCCTAATTAAATATGAAATTACAGTGACATTTTAAAACAATAGAAACAAACAATCACTACGGTCATGGTGTTACACAATGTGTACGCTGAAAAACATGGTGTAGCATGTTGTATGCTACCAATCCTTCTCCTGGGAAGAGCCTGCTGACAATATTCTTTTTTAATTGGCAGAGGTGGTGTTTTGCTGAGGGACATGGCGGAGAGGTTTTAGGGAGTGGTTCAAATCCACTCATTGTAACAAAATAAACGCTGGCTTTAGCTCATACAACCTCTGAAACAAGCCACAGAACAGGAGATGCAGGTTTTGGTTTGATAACACCTAGATAGGTATGACTTTATTTAATAGACAGGTCAGGAGTTAGGAGAGTTTGATCCATGAATCCAATGTTTAGAATTGCAGGGGGGGAAGGAGACAATCTCAGTGTGCATCAGCGGGTGATGGAACATGCAAATACGGCCGGCTTCACTCCTTTCAGCTCCCTTGTATGATGCAAATGCACGTTGGGCTCACCTGGTTAACTCACAACAGTAAACACTTGAATCTATGGCATGTCTGCAGCAGTGCTCTCCTTTCTTCTGACCAAGCCCTCTTCACTCAGTTAATGTTTAGCTAAATTCCCTTCTGATCACCCACAGTCATTCATCCAAACATGATAATGTATCTATTAATCAACATACAATTCCAACTTAAGCTTGAGTGTTTTCTTCGGTTTAATCTAGTGTATGAACTTGCCTCAAATGAATTAATAGCTCTTCTTATGTACAGCCATTTTGATAGATGATACACCCTCACTTGTTGGCATCGTATCTTACCCATGAGGCCAAAAGTTAAATGACTAACTAGACTACTATCACAAAAAGCAAGTTGAACTTAAAGAAGCCACGCAGGACATGCTCTCAACACGACTGTATCTGAGAGACAGTATTTTCTTCACTTTGCATGTCCTCTATAAGGCTTCACCCTCAGTTTCAACAAAAAACAATCTCAGATTTACTTGAATGGTGAATTGATGAGACGATGCACTGTCCAATGATTTATAGAGTGCTACATCAGGTGGTGCCCTTTGAATGAGGGATGATAAAAGGTTTATGATATTTGACATGTCCTCTCGCCACAGACTTCAAAACATCCAATTAAATACAACATCTGAGTGGAAAATATCACACATGACAATGTAAAAGGAAGCGAGGCGAACGGCAACCCTTTTGCATCACCCTGTGTTCCTCCTTGGGGTAGGGCAAAGGATAATTAAAAAAAACTCTTTAATAATTCAAGGCTCAGTAGTGACAACAGCCCATCTTCCTTTATATGTTTCTTTCAGACCAGGGCAACCATGCAACTGCTGGACAAAACTAGGAAAAATATACACTAAAAGGGTTGTTTTAACTCAAATAACATGATAAATAAGGCAGTTTCATAAAAAGTAGGGAGTCAACCAATGATGGCGGCTGTGATTTCACGCCTTTTTCTTTATAAGGGTTATTCTTTCAGGGATCCTCAGAGATCCTTTGCCTCATGTAAAGCTTCCTAAATACTTCCTGCCCAACACTGTGTCTGTGTTTGTCATGAGCAGGCAGGTAATGCTTGTTACCTAGCAAGCCCAGAGGTACTAGTAGCTGTAACTGCCATACACTGCCATTGTCTCAGGTTTACAGAGAAACATATGGTATGTGTTTAAATGAAGGAAGGTGAAACCTCCTGTCAGTTTTCCTAGAGAAAAATGGAATTAACCGTTACATATTAAACAGAAACATCCAGAGCTTTTTCACAGGAGGGATGTCCACTGGCTCTGGTGCTGATTTACACTCTAATTTAGACAATTTGAGATTACAAAAGGTGATGAATTTTATTGATCCAGCCTCTCATGTGACAATGTGGAAACCATCTTCAATGGAATATGCTAGAAAAATTAGTCAAACTTGATTACCAATTAAAGCTGCTGTAATTGTATTAAACATTCATTACACTGAAAGCCTTTGTTTGATTTTAATAAACATTTCATCGTGGTCGTTTCATCATGTGCTCTTCATCCATTGTAGCCTGATGGCTCGTTTGGCAACAGCTAAAACAGGTTAAACCGGCTGTTTTTATAAGCAGGCATTTGGTCAGAGAAGGTAAAACTAGCGGTGAAACTTATCACACAAACTTACCAAAATGTCGCACGACAGATTCGTCAAATCTGGATTTTTTTACTCTTAGATTTTCTTACCCAATATTTCTTTTCTCCTTGAAGTGTGCGGCTGGTCATTGTACACCCATTCAAAGTCTGCTCTTCCACTTGTCTTCTCCATGACTGACTGTGTGGAGCGACCGGCTCGGTGGCGTTGAGTGTGTCATCAAAAGTTCGCAGTATCGGGACACACCCACTCACACAGGCTGCACGTTGCAGGTGTAAGGTGGAATAATAACAGGCCACTCCTCTCCCTGAGCTGGACTGAGGAGGGTTCTTGGATGGCTGTGTGCACCTGCTGAAACTTGTGCAACCCAGTGCTCTCCAAAATGCAAACAAGGTATACATTGCTTCAAGGCAAACAAACATGCCATGATATAACACGTTTTAGAGAGCAGCAGTTAATATTCACTTTAACAGCAAAACACCGAGTTCCAAATGTGTTTTTGGCGCGTCATCAGCATCGCATAACAATGTTTTATTCCAACCATAAACGATAAATATCAACGCAATTGTACCTACCACCATGACTCAAAGTTATATCTTACTTTGGAGAACCACAGTTCCCAGTATTACTTCCACATAGGCGTATCCAGATTGTCCACTTTTGTTGACATTACACAACAGTCACAGAGCAGGATATTTTATTATTTATTATGGTCATAAAAGCCAAATAATTTATACGCATAAGTGAATCATAAAAAACACTTTTCTGGTTTCAATATTCTCATGATCATACTGTATGAAGTAGAAAACTGAGAAGCTACAGGTAATGTTGATTTTTCATTGAAACGTGATGCATTTACCACATCAGGCACAGATCATAACGACATAAAATACTTAAAGGCGTTAAAATAATATGAAACAAATAATAATAGAAATAATTGTAGTATTTCCAGAGGATTTAACACAAATACAATACTTGTATTTCCTTGTTAGCATTGCGTGCTGCTTATTTCCCTTTCCAGTCTCAAAGCGGTGATGATTTTCCATCAGGTCTGTTACAAAGACGCAGGAATGAGTTTTGTTTTCCTCTATTCGGATCCGTGGATGACAACATTCGCCAGGAGATGATGTTGTTCAAAATCAACCTATTCTTAGTGTCCTTTGTGTTCATACCAAATATGATAGTGTCTTCTTTTAGATGAGTCTAATGGAATTTCTGTTGACAGCCAGTCCTGCTGACTTTCCCAATTTTAAAGTTGCTTCAAAATTTTAAATGGACTGATATATCCAAATCACGCGAGATTTAATAATTGGAGCACACTGGCGACGAGAGTACACGAGTGAAGAGTTGTTGTCGGAGAGAGGGAGGAGGAAGCCTGAGAGTAGACCGAGACAGACCGAGTGGGGAAAATACCTTATAAGTGGGAGGAAATACTCAATTCATCATGGCATCGGGGGACACCCTGTACATAGAAACGGATGGGTCAGAAATGCCAGCCGAAATAGTGGAACTGCACGAAATCGAAGTAGAGACAATCGAAACAACAGTTATTGGAGACGACGGTGAGCACCAGCCTATGATCGCCTTACAGCCCCTTGACTCGGATGATCCACACTCGATTCACCCGCACCAAGAAGTGATTCTGGTGCAGACCAGGGAAGAGGTTGTAGGCGAGGATGATTCTGAACTGCACACAGATGACGGCTACGAGGACCAGATACTCATTCCTGTACCCGCCGTGGAGGAGGACTATATTGAACAGACTCTGGTCACTGTTGGGAAAAGCTCGACAGGCCGGATGAAGAGGGCTGGAAGCGGAAAGAAAGCGGGCAAAAAGAGCTATCTAAGTGGGGGAGAAATTGGCAGAAAATGGGAACAGAAACAGGTCCAAATAAAGACTTTGGAGGGGGAGTTTTCTGTCACTATGTGGTCATCGGGTAAGTCCAGAGTCCTGAGTGAATTCCTGCAAGCTGTCCCTCGCTTTGTTCTCGGCGTGTGTGCCGTGCGACAGGGCCCAGTTGAGGCCTTGTCCTACGCTCAAGTTTAAACTATTTCCCAAATATGAGCCACTTAAACTTCAATTGAAATGTTTTTGTTTTTATGGGAAGCCATGTTTTATGTGTCGATGGGCGCCGCCATATTTCCCCGGTCTAGAAAGTATGGCGGCCCGAAAAAATGGCGTTTATTTGGCCGACGAAGATGGCGGCGATAGTGGGAGCGAGTGCAGCTGGCTCCGCTAGGCCGCTGTGGCGCAGTTCAGTTCAGCGGTAACGGTGGAGGTGGTGCCTTCAGGGACTCCGTATTCTTTACAATGCTGAAGTTTTACTATAAACCGTCTTAATAGATTCAAATATTTTAATACGTAGCTACAGTAACCGGTAGATGTAAGTGAACTGCATCCTGTAAACAAAAGTAACCACTGCAATTTTAGTGCGGTGTCACTTAATTATAGAAAGCGTTATTTAATTTAGTCGAGGTAACTTACTCAACTTATTTTGTGTCATACTGAATAATAGCCAGCGTAATCGGCCTTAATTGTAAGTGACGCATTAATCAACAGATTTTTATCCTGTAATTCCAGTAAAGTTGATAAGCCTGTAGATTTTTTAAATTACAAGTTTTAAGAAGTATTTACAAGGGTTTGTACATCACTAGCCATTAAATACGCTCTTGTTCTTCCTTAATTGGTTAGTGATTTAAATCCTACGATTTCCCCACAAATGGAGAGCACATAAATCTACAATAGCCTTTAGTGTTTATTACGTTATGTAAAAGCTTTTTATAAGCAACTGTAGTCGTAACTGTAGTACATGGGTTTAACTGTAAATAAATACTGTTTGTTTCTGATTGAGTGACTTTGGAATAACCATAATCACACAATATATTGAATCGCAGTATTTCTATTTCCTTTATTTATATATATATAATATAAGATTAAATTAAACCTTGTGGAAGAAAGCTGTTGTATAAATTGTAGCGCTGAATAGTTGTGATGAATTCTTCCACGTCGTCTGGTACTAATTTAATTGGGGATTCTTCTCTCAACTGACTGTTATTCAGATGACAAGAAGGACATTGACCACGAAGAGCAGATCACGGGTGAAAACTCCCCCCCGGATTATTCAGAGTACATGACAGGGAAGAAGCTTCCTCCAGGGGGCATCCCAGGCATCGATCTGTCAGATCCCAAACAACTGGCAGAGTTTGCAAGGTAAGCACAGATGTTTATCTTCATCCAAGTTAAATGATATTGATCTGTTTTTTTTATTCAGCTATTTTCAGTAAAGTTTTCCTCATTAATTAAACCAATTGATGCAGTTGTCAGATAAATGAGGCCTTGGTGAGAAGTTGGTGTTCACACAAACAATGCAAACAGTCTATATTTTTGGTGTGAAGTACAAATACTGGAGTATTGAACAGTGTGTAAAGGAGTGTGTGACCTGGCCTTATACTCGTACAGGTTCAACCAACTGTGGTGTTTTGAAAGGCAAACAGTTTTTCTGAACCAGGAGTGTTGTAAAGTGTAAGAATGTGACCACTTTGATTTTCATGACAGAATGAAACCAAGGAAAATAAAAGAAGATGATGCACCCAGGACGATAGCCTGTCCACACAAAGTAAGTGCTGTTTACTGTGTGTCCGTGTGTATTTATGTTTCTGAAAAGTGTACATGTACTTTGTCATGTCTTAAGTTTTAACATGATCTTATCCTATCCATACTGATTAGTGATTATTTGATCAGTAACTAGCTTATTTGGTTTCTGTCTCCTTAGGGATGCACAAAGATGTTCAGGGACAACTCAGCAATGAGAAAGCACTTGCATACCCACGGGCCTCGTGTGCACGTCTGTGCAGAGTGCGGCAAAGCCTTCGTGGAGAGTTCAAAACTGAAGAGGCATCAACTCGTACACACAGGGGAGAAACCTTTCCAGGTGGGTCCTTTGAGTCTCTGTGAGTCACACGTTTTTCCTCTTGTTGGACTCAGTAGTAGCAGGAGAAAAAAAAGTAGCTTCATAGTTAAACTTGGCTCATTCCGAAATGCTTCATTGATAAATGTTTCTGTAAGCTGTGACCTCATACCTGATCTCTCTTTCTACAGTGCACATTTGAGGGCTGTGGCAAGCGGTTCTCCCTGGACTTTAACTTGCGCACACATGTGCGCATCCACACTGGAGACCGCCCATATGTGTGCCCCTTTGATGGCTGCAACAAGAAATTTGCTCAGTCGACCAACCTGAAGTCTCACATCCTCACACACGCAAAAGCTAAGAACAACCAGTGAATCGACCCTGAACCAGGCTAACAGTGACATTTGACCCGCATCTCCTTGACAGACAATTGAAGTCCCGTGGCCTGCTTTGTTGTGAGATAAAGTCCACTTTGTATTGTCTCTAGATAGGTTTAAATAACAGAATGAACTTTTCTCGAACTTTTTGATATACATATGGAGGTCGGCACAAGAATCTTATGAGACCCTGGCTCTCAGAAGCCTCATGCCTCCTACTGTACCCTACTTTGGCGCAACCCGAATGGAACAATTTACAGTCTCTTCTTGTGAAGATGTTAATTCATGGTTCTGCCCACAAAAGCTTATTTATACCCTAACACAGCCAGTGAAAATGTTTTGCATCAGAAGTCAGGACTTTGCATCAAACCTCAGCAATGACACCTTTTCAATTTTGTACTTTCCCTAAGTGTGCATATTGTACACTGTTTGAAATAAGCTCTGTGCTAATGTATGTAGTAAGAAAGTCCCGGTTGCTCTTCTTCGAAGAGATTACAGTTTGTTTTACCTCCCTTTCCCTTTACTTCCATGTGTTTCGAGGGGGGATTCGATGGTCTTTGCATAATTTCATTTTGTACAATGCAATATCAGAATCATGTAGATAATAGCCATGTGATTTTCAATAGTCATCAATGATTAAAATGTTCCCCCTCCTCGCACTACCTATACAACGTGTCTTCATTTAATGCACAAATTTATTTAGTATCAACTGTATAGCTGCTCTATAGAACATGGACAGGTCAGGAGAGCAGCTGCAACATGAATCATTCTTCATCAGAATGGCTCTTTATTTTTAATTTCAATTGACCTAGAAATTTACTGTTGAATTATTGCAATTAGACAATGTATATATTGCTAAATAATAGTTTGTCACTTGATTATTTGCAGCTATAAACTGGATATAATTCCCAAATGTAATAAATGTTTGGGAAGTAACCTTACATTTCCTCTTTTGATTAAGTTAGGATGTGTGAAACTTCCACAGTCCACAGAACAATTTCACAGTCATGCACATACGGAAATGTTATCAAGTGTGAAAGTGATCTAACCAGTATATTGTAACAAGTTGCGCAAGCAGGAGGAAACCTCAGAATTGTATTGACAATGAAAAGGTATTGTTCTAATGCGGTCTGTTTACAAAGCAATTATGTCTCACTTGAAATAACAGACTTTAATACCATTTGAATGAGACCAGCGTTTATTAGTAACAATCATTTCATAACCTTATCCCTGCACAGCAGCTCTGTTTCTTCATTAAGCAGGAATCCTGTATGTTAAACATTTAATTTTGATACTCAATGCAACAGCATTACACACTCCTGAATAATCCTGAACAGTCATGCAACATTTAAAAGTAAAACTCCAGCTTTATTAAATGTTCTGTAACACCGCAGCACAGGCAGTCTTTCTTACATTAAATCATTTTTGATTGACAATAGAAACAAGTGCAACAGTGCTGGTGGGTGGAATTGCTCAATCAATTAACCCACGTTACTATAGTGCATTTGGTTGGTTCTTGGCTGCAGAGAAAACCAAAACAAACCATTTTAAAATCAAGTTTAGAAGAGGTCCTGTCAGTCTTAGGCAGCAGAGTATATTGCTTATTTATTACAAATACACGGACAATCTTAACATTGCATGCAAATGTTTGTCAAATGAGATGATTTACATCTAATCCCTGCAGAATAGTTTCTCAACATAAGCAAATATGGCATATCAGTACTGCAAAAGCGTTCCTGATGATGTCCTAAATTTTTACTGGTGATATCAGTTTATTTATTTTTAAACGACATCTAACAGATACAGCTTCATATTAAAAAAATGCTCAGATAAGGCATCTAAGAAGTGATTGGCGTGTGTTTTTTAGCATAATTTTGATGGTCATTTATGCATAGCAACTACTTTATGATCACTTCACAAAGTTGTACAAGCAGCTGCGTAATTTGTAAGCACAAGCTTGTTAACACCCATCTGCCTATATTTGTCAGAGGGATTCACACAAATATCTGCGTAATTCAGTGAACAGCAGAAGCTGCAGTGAAGCGTTAAAATGACCAAACCACTACAGATGAGTGTTTCGTTTGAGGCTTTTGCGAGGAAATCAAATATCCTGTGAGATACAAATGGACAGAATAGAGGATGATTGATTAAACAGAAAACAGATGAACCTACATTCAATAAAAACAAAAAGACATGTGCCCCATTTTCACTATCAGTACCTAGTCATGACTTTGGATGCGTGCATGGTAGCTGCTCTCAGAGCAGATGCTGGCCTGATTGTTAAACTTTCGGGAATTTGATTTTCACTCAGTCAGAAAGGCAGCCAGCAGCTCCGGATAGTTTGGTGTTCCCCAGCCTGTAACAGGGTCCCACGATGGTGCAGCACAGAAACCCTTCCCCTGAACTGTCTCATCCAAGCAGCTCAGGTGACAACCTTCAGTTACCTGCAGGCCAGAATGCATAGACCTTAGCAAACAGACCATGACTACATTTGTAGTCCCTCTATGAAACATCCCCTCTATAAGGGAAAATCATTATTTTCTTTCATAAATAATGTTACAATGTCAGACGGTCATAAATGTAATATAAACATCCCTGAGAGCAAATTTTCTGTTGGCTCAATACAGGATGACTTTATACGGTCATCTTGGCATAGCCCAACTGTTAAGAACAAGGAAACTGCCCTTTGACAAGCTTCCGGATAAGATGAGGATTTTCTCAAACTTTGAGTAATACAAGGACCCACAGTAAAAATAGAGAGCTAAAAATGTGCTTAGTAGGACTATTTAACTTCAAAGGAGGTACGCTACATCAAACAAGGAAAGCATTTGAAAGTATAATTCCTCCAGTTGCGAGCAAACACTGCAATATTGTTAGGACTCACATCAAACAGGGCTTGTCCCTTGAGCTTATAGAGGCGGGGGTTGATGAAGCCCAACACAGGCAGGCCCTTCAGCAGCCGCTTATCATTGATGAGAGACAGGATTCCACCAACCACTGGGGTTGACGCCTGCAGAGGAGAGGAGGTCTGTCAGATGATGTACGTGAATTTTATGGACCTACACATTTTATGCCCTTGTAATTTGCATTAATACATCATTTTCAGCTACGTTTCTGTAGAGTTAGGTTGTATTGTCATTACCGAGGTCCCAGACACCCAGGGGAGGGGTATTCTGTTGATGACCACCCAGTAGTTATCAGACAGAGCAGCCATGTCTGGGTAAGCTCTGCCAGTGGTATTAAAGTATGACTGAGGAGGGAGGGTCGCTGCTACAGTCTTCAGATATCCCGCCACTGCACTTGCCTGTGGAAACAAATAGACACTGCCGTGTTAACTAGAGTCCAAATGTTGGGGAAAAAGACAAATCAAGGCAACATTCAAAACAATTTATGAATCATGAGTGTAACAAAGTGAATGATACCTGGTAGTCGGGCATCTTGAAGACATTGCTGAAGCCTCCTCCACTGATGTAATCTGTAACCTCATATGTCAACTGAAATGGATTCTTGAATGAGGTTCCACCTACTGTAGTCACATATGGGCTGGAAACAATGGATACATTTATGTTATATATATATAAGCATTTGATGCATGACCAAAATATCTTCAGAAGTCCAGTTTAGTTTTGTGATGAAACAGTGAAGAAATCTTTGTTACCTTGAGGCAGGAAAACTGGGCCTGAAGGTGTTTTGCTCTTTACCCAAATGTTTACAGCCAGCACCACTGTCACCTGAACATAAAACAAGATGAGATCGATCCTTAAAAGATGCATCAGATACTGACGCAGCATATCTGGCAGCCTTCTTGAGTGTTGCTGTCGCTCACAGAAAAACGGTCCTGAAGCTAAACACGTTTTTCCAGCACCATTGTTCCCTCATGTGTACTTAACACAATAGCAGTGTCATTATGTCTGTGAGTTAATGTTTGGACAGAAACAATGGAGCAGTTAGTTGACATGTTGCTACAGGTTCAGCTCTCTCACAGGCTATTACAAGATTACAGTTGACAGTTCCCTATTCATTTAAGTATTGGTTTCATTTAGCTTTCCTCTCAAATACCACTCAAAGTGGGACTTTCTTTTCTCGTTCCAGATATATTAAAAACAAGAACCAAGAAAGAGGTCGCAGACATTTGAACCAGCAGGAGTGACCAGTTGCCACAGGACATACACTCACCACCATTGCAATAGCCTGCAGTAATAGGAAGTTAAGTTTCTTTGTAACAGGCTTTTCTTCCTCTCCGATGATCGTACTTCATTAATATGATGGGGATAAACTGTTGTTTGTGAATGTTCCTGACTGTGTACACATCACATTGATCAATTCTGCACTCCTGCACCTCCTATCACTGACCAGAAGCAAAGAGCAAGGAGAGGCCCCTGACGCCAGCCTTCATAAACTCTGTGTTGATGCGCATCATGTATGCAGCAGACAGGCTGTCCTCATCGTCCCCGTAGCTGATGGTGTGAACCCAGGGAAGGTTGGACATGTTGCTCAGCAGAACCATCCACTGGAGGAAAGGCTCCTGAGACTCATGACGACCTGAGGGGAAATGAGGAAGCGTGAAACTGATGGTTGCTTCTAATTAAACTTAGAATATGGATATAGTTAACAGTTTAAACTAATAGATGTTGAACACAGATAACCCATTTTATTCATTTGTGATGAAGGACAGTTGGTACGGGGTGGAATTTCAAACCTGTGCCTTTAAACCTTTCCAAGTGTTGGGGTTTGATTTGACTCTTCTGAACAAAAATGTTTTTAATAGGTTCAGTATTTAGTGACAACAAGTGGCTGCAACCTAAACAACGGGGCTATTGTCCGTCGATTAAAAGAATTTGTTTTTGCCACTGACAGGCTCAGATTGATATCATCAGTGTCTGAACGCATCATATAAAAAGGACCCTACAGAGATAGACGTGTCTTGCATGTCTCTGGAGCTGAGCTGCTGCAGGAAGGAAGTCACCACTGTGTTACCGTTACATACACACCAAACCCACACCGTCTCACTTTCTCCTACAGACCTGGATTAGTGAAGAACCACGTGGAGATGTTTGCCCCCGTGCTCATGATGTACTCCACATCCAGACTAGCCTCTATACCAGCCTTTCCTGCTCCCTGGGTGCCCACAACTCGGTCCACCTGAGACAGATGCTGGAAGCTCCTCCCAAACATGGTCATGAACTCAGCCAGGTCTGCAGCGTGGTAGTACTGCTCCAAGAACTAAAAAGAGAAGCAGCTGACTAATTTGAGAAATGACAAGTTGTAGTGAGCTTTTAGCGCGTAAGCTAATGTGTATTTGTCTGAGAGCGACGCTGAACATTTCAACATGAGTTGACACTGTAATTGGGCCACACCTGAGCTACAGCCTGGCTGTTGTTCTGAGCTGTTCCAACATCAGTTTCTGTCAGGTTATAACGGGCCCTCAAGATGGCAGGAGTCACACCCAGGTGCAACCCGGCCTTGGACTGCATTTGCTTCCCCTTGGATAAGGCCTCGCTGTGGTCCTGTCCTTTGGGAGGAAAGCGATGAAGCCCTCCAACTATCGAAAGAAAATCAGTAATCAATCCAGCAGTATTAGAACAGATAAACAAAAGCACTCACAGATGATGGATTAAAACGTCTCAAATAAAGAAACAGTGCTTACCAAAGTCAAGATGCTGGTGAATATCATAATGAACCGAGTACGGCGCTGAAGACCTCACGACAGAATGACCGTCTCTGCCATAACGGTGGAATTTGCTGCCTGGGAGCAGTTTCTCTGCAACCCTTAATGCCCAAAGAATGCAGTTATGGTTTGTTGCTGTGTCATACAAACTCATACAAATCCAGAAAGATACATTTCTGCCAAGAAAGTAGCCTTTTCAGATCCAATAATCTTGACAGATTAATGAATATTAAAAGCCGTCAAGCTTAAAGTTGTTTTTGATTCCGATCAAAAACCACAGAATGAGGAAGTGGCCCAAAAACGACCTTTGCATGATTTTTGCACAATGAGGCATCGTAAGCAGAAAAAGTACCTTCTTGTGTCTAGAGCAAGTGAAGTTGAGAAAGCAGTACAGAATATATGCTTACTCTGCACTCATGGTGCACTGTAGAAAGTCCTGAGTTTGAACAGTCAGGCAGTTTGTAATCCCATGACTTTGCAGCCAGTGACGCACCACCTTCTGGGAAAGTTCCGACGGACGCACAAGGGAGGCTACTTCCTCCAGCTGGAGATATTTACCTGAGGGGGACAAAACAGACCTGTTTCACGAACTATATGATGCTCCAGAGTAATGAAGGCTGTTTGAAGGAAATAGGTTGAGAAAAAGCTCTCACAGGTTCCTTTTATAACATCTGAGATTTGCTGGTCACAATCAAGGAAGGAAATATAAAACCTCTTAGGGGATACACAAACACTGCTGAGAATCAAAGCAAGTACGTGCAGATAAAAGGGTTTAGGGCTGACCAGCAGTGAGTCTTAGGTTGAGTCTTACCATATTGAGCTGAGTCAGGGTCTGACACCAGTCTGAGTGTTTCTTCCAGCAGTTCAACGTTCTGCTGCTTGAGTGCAAAGGTCAGCTCCAGCTCTTCTGTTGGACTGACCCGACCAACATGGGTCCAGTCCTCTGGCATTCTGAAGGGAACAGTCAACATGATGAAACCATTCTGTCGGTACAGAATATACAGCTGCTGACAAATCAGAAGTGTTTTGTGTGTATAGTTATCTACAAATGTATATTTTAGGAAACGGTACAGTAACCTAACCATTTTTGACTAGCACCTAGTTATGATCTGCATTCTGTCCTGCAATGAATACGTTTTTCAAAGAAATCCAAAACAGAAGCCACACACGGATGGCAGATTAAAGAGTTCCGAGAGACTTTAAATTAACTTAAGTTTGCATTTCGTTAATTCAGAGTAATAAATCGTCTGAGCTGATTATGGTCAACCAAACAAAAGTCTATTAGTTCCTTCAAAACAGATCACGTGCATCATCAAATCATGCATATCTATGTATGTTTCCCATGGGTTTACTGCATTATTTGTCTTTCAAGACAGTATTCATTAAACATGCAGGACACCTCAAAATGTCTAAAAAGGGTCCCAACAAGGACTGACACAAATATGATTTTATAAAAAGCACAGAGGTAAGGAAATGTTTTTTGCTCACAAGACATCTTGATCATATTCCAGATATCCACTCTGGACCAGAGAACTACATAACAAAGGGATGAGGAGGGTCAACCTGGTGGGAGGACAAACAAAACAACAGGTCAAAATGGACCACAAACACAGGTGCAGCCCGAAAATACTCAAAATTGGTTATTTCAGTGGACACAAGAGTCTTATGATGACTTAAAACCTTGGTCGTTCAGATTTAAAGCTAATGTGAAAAAAACGGGCTGACAACTCTGAGCTAACATTAAACACATCGACATTTAGAGCCGCTTGTTAGCACGTAGCTAACTATGTAGGTCAAGACAAACGTTACAAAAGCATTAAACGCAACGCACGCTACATACCAAGTACCGTCTAGAGTTAACATTGCCCAACTGCTTTCTTTGCTTTATAAATCCATAAAAACATTTGCGCAAACCCCATTTGAAAATACTCACTGTGAGTTCATCGTGTTGTTAAACTCTGCAGTTGTAAGTGACTTCTGGCGGAACGCAGGGATCACGTGACACGTTTCACGTGAGCAGACGTTGTTTTACTGACATTCACAGGCTTGATAATTGATCCCCTTTAACGTGTCTATATTATTTCCCCCTTTTATTACAATGTGCGAGCCAGTACGGAAGAAGACGAGGTCCACTGTAATTATTTGTAATGTAATTAAGTTCTTACTTATTTTTTTCTCCAGAATTAAGACTTCTTTCACGGAATTGTGATTTTGTTCTAATTTTTTTTTAGATCGAAGTGAGAATTCTACATCGCAGTACACTGTAATACAACCAGAAGTATCAATAAAAAAAATACGTAAACTTCAATTAATATCAATGTATTATGTTTAGTTATGCTCATAACAATATATTGGGGAGATACTGTATCTCTTGTAAACTTACTGTTTAAGTGTCTTGAATTATTGTGATGTACGTCTGTATAATATACACAAAAAAACACAACTGCGATTTTAAGAACGTTTATTAAAATTTTTTTTACAAATGAACAAAATGTTTATTTATAAAGATGAACTAGAAGACAGCAGAGTGGATGTCTTTTAAACAACGTATGACATGTTGTGATATTACATTGTGAAACAATTTGCCTTCTTACAGAAAATATGTTTCCATACAAAAGGGTTTTTTTTTTAAAGTCTGGAATCAATTAGTCTGTTCAGTGTCTATGTTTACATCTTAAAAAACAGGAATCACTGTATCATCACCTTTTATGACTTAAACAAGGAAACAGAATCATTGTCCCTCAGTTCCATTGGCTTTACTTGACATGAACAATTAGATTTTTTTTTGATCATATGATGTTTCAGCCTTGTGCTGAATCAGTCACTGTCTGAGAAGTAGAAGTCCTCTTCCTCTCCACTTTCAGCCAGTGCTCCAGCTTTTTCTGGAAACATCTCCCAAACGACAAAGGTATCATTTTCTGGTAAAAGGGGAAAGAAATGGACTGAGATCAGCAACATGATACAAACAGTGTTGATGAGAACGATTCCTGGACTTGACTTGGGTCTTGACGATCTTCATCATCACACAGGCACTACCTAAGATTACATGCACACACACACACAACATAGGCACTGAGCTGCTCCCTAAAGAAGTTTGCAACTTGTAATGCACATCTTGAAAATACATTTATCAAAATAACATTTCCCAATGCTTAAACCCAGCAAAACACCAGACTTACAACACACTGGAAACCCCTGTTTTCTAAAAGCTCTTAGACCTGGGAGACCCCCGAGCCACAACAGAATCACAAGACATGTTTCTGACAGCTCACGGGACAACTTGGAGCTGCAGGTTTGACAGGTGGACTGGCAGCAATGTTTGGAGTCAGGCTTTTCAGTTTGATATTTAGCATAGGCCTACCTGTGTTTCCACATCTTCTCATAGTTCGTTTAACCGATGGCGGGGTAGTGACGCTCTGGAAGAAACAAAGAAACCAGTCATGATGTTATCTTTATGCTTCACACTATCTGACAAGTATCTCTAACCTTTGTGAAAATGGTACCTTAGAAGGAGCTTCTTTGTAGACGTTGAACTGACTCTTCTTCATCCTCTTCTGGAGTTGATAGACGTACCTGTCATCATTGTTCCTTGAAATCAAAAACAAGGCAAGTCAGCTCCGCCACTGCAGTCACCTCTTACAAACTCTCTCTGGGAGGGAAGACCCCCTACATGATGTTGTCCATTCACCTGTTTGGAGAACCCATCATTCCAGGAGTGATATGTAGACACTGAGGAGTCTTCACTTCAGGGAAACCTGTTGACCTGGGAGTCAGGGGCTCCAGGTCTGTCAATGAGAAGTCCTGGTCTTCACTCTGACACATGGAGGGGATCTATCCATCACAACGGACACAAGAGAGGCAGCGGGGGTCCATATTTTTTAATGTTAAAATAAAAAAAACAAACTTGTTGTAAAATACTACAAACAGGAAGAGAGAGACAAACCTCAAACCGTTTATTCTGCATGTATGCCGAGCTAAAAACATCATCTACATCCTCTCTGGGCATGGTCTCCAGGAACTGACGCACCTGCTGCTTCCTCCTCAAGGTTCCTGCTCGCGCAGATATCACGGCATTATCTGGAACAAGAGAAGAGCTCAAATATGAAGACGGTCCTGTAACAACAACCTAGCATCTCCTGTGCTTGTGCCACATGTACGACCTTTCATTACCTGATGCTTTTGGTGCCTTCACCTTTTCCTTTTTGGTTTTAATGGATTTCTTGGCGGGAGTCTGTGCATTTCCACGGCATGCGTGCTGTACGTGACACTCTTCTGCAGAACGTGTTCCTACCATCTTGGCAACCTTTGCCCAGTAACCAGCAATATGCTTCGGATAGCTGGACACAGCTCTGGAAAATATAAACACACACGAACATGATACTCGGTTCCCGCCAGAAGCAATTTTCTCAACTTCTGGGAATATGAAAACTTACTGTTGCAAGTTTATTAGTTCTGTCTCGGTCCACTCGTGCTCCTCTTGCTCTTGTGGAGACACAGTGTTAACTTTGTGTTTCTTGCTCGATTGTGTCAACTTAGGCAAAGGCATTGTGGGCGGGGATGTTTTGGAGCATTTGTTCGGTTTAAGTTGTGCTTGGGTTTTAGCCTCATTGCTTTTTTTTGTTACCCTGGTTCTTTCCGTCAGTTCCCTTCCACTTTCCCCTGTGGACTGACTGGATCGAGAAGACCGTACAGCCCGTTTCCTGCGCAACCTTTCACTCTGCTTCTTTTTCTTGACAGAAAACTCCTCATCCGATGACTGGCGCTGTAATGTGTCGTTATCTGTGGACGATTCTGCGAGTGGTGCGACTATCCGTTTTCTGCCTGAGACTCTCACCGGAGGCCTGCTGGTATCATGCGTATTTCTGTTGGACCTCCTTGTTGAGCGCTTTTCGGGTTCACTTTGCGGTTGCGTGTCCACATACTGTCTTCTTCCTGAGGCAGGTAATCTTTTAGTGTAACACCTTTCTTCAGCACTGCTACTGTGACTGGTCACCACAGGAGGCTCAGGTGATTTGGGTAGCCTCTGTTCGGGGTTAACCTTGGCACGGGTACGTTTGCGGTCCGACGTTTTGACCTTCCTCAGTGGTACCGGCGGCTCAATATCACTTGTTGACACACATTGCTTACGACCTGGAAGCAGAGAGCACACAACTCAGAACTAATCTGATAAAACCAAAGCTATCGCACCTTTGTACCAGCTATCTTTACCTCGACTGCGGGGCAGTAAAACTTGGGCAGGTTTCTGAGATGCCCTGGAAGACACTTTTGTAGTGACTTTCTGCAAGATATAAAAATAAATGACTGAGATCGGGATTATCAGAAGAAAGATAAAAAATATCTCCATGGTAATTATGAAAATAACCAATATGTTGGGTTCTTCTTCTTACAGGGTTGCAGATGGAAGTATCATAACCTTCAAAGACGGTGACATTCATGTGTGCATCCAGAATGACCCTCCCTCCTTTCCAATACTCCAGCGGGGGCTTGATCAGCCGACCGCTTCTCGACACTTTTGTAGAAGAGGCGAAGACAGGAGGACAGGAATCCGCTGCAAAGGAACAAGGGAAGAAAGTCCAAGTAAATAAAAAACCTCAGCTGACATCTTAATATTCAAGTTTGAGGTAACTAATAGGCGATCTGGTTCATCTTAGTACATTGATAGACTAGGCGGTTTAGATATACTGTATATACGGCACTGACTTATGTAGTGTTGGCATTATATTACATTGAATATCCCTGTTCTGGGCTGCTACACGATTCTACTTCTGGAGGTTTTCTCTTGTACTTACGTGTCTTCAAAGGATTTTTCCTGTGCCGTTTCATTTTAGTTGTAAGGGTAGAAGCCTCCGATGTCGTCTTGGCCATGATGCTTCTCCCTTCACTGTTCTTTTCTGATTCCCTGGGGCAGCTGCTACATCAAAACAAAATTCAGCTCTCAAGAAACCAACATGAGAACAACCATTTGTGGATATCTATTTTAAAATCCTGTTTCACTGATACAATCATTTAATCTCATGTGTTGTGTGAGACAACAGGAGAAAACCATGAACGTGTCTTTAACGGCACAGAATAATCTTACTCTCTCAACTCGGACAGGAACTTCTCATAAAGCTCCTTCCAGTTTGAAGGGAAACCATTTGTAAACTTCTTCAACAGCCACCGGGGAAACTCTGCAGGCAAAAACAGAGATAAGACAACAAGTAAGAATATAAGTCCAAGTCCTTTGTGAACTATATCATGTGGAAAATATTCACTAATACAGAGTCTGAACAGGTGATGCATCAGCATACCAGAGTAAACATTCAACTTCATTTTGCCAACCAAGACATAAACCCGGCCGGAGACCGTCTTCACTACAGAGTGAGAGACTCTCTCCACGACGATGTTACTGTTCCATGGTATATTCTCCTCCCTGTTGGGAACATGTGGAAAAATCACAGCATTGATATTAAATATTTGTGCATTTCTAACAAAAAAGTAGCTTTGGAAAACTTAATATTGGTCTTGGCAGAAATATTCAGTGTGCTAAATATTACAATCATCATCAGAAACACTTACTTGCGGAATCCATCAACAAACAGGCCTGTACGATTCCTCCTCAAATACCACCTATCAAGATAAATCGTACTCTCCTGCCAGAGAAGAAACACATGCACAGTGAAGCAACAGTAAGCGAAACGCATTTTCAAAGTAGATGGGGACTTTAGTGCAGCTTATACTCACGCTGGGGAATGTTGTGCGCAGGGGCCATTGGTTGTGCTTAAACACAGCCTTGTGTTTCTTTGGGATGGAGATGTGGGGCGAATTCAGGACAAGCGGGTCTTCAAGCAAAACAGGTTGTGGCTGCATGGCAGAGGGAAGGAATTCCTCAGGGGGGTCTGAGTCTGACTGGCTGTCAGCTAACTCGACTCCATCCTGGGTGACTGGACTGACACTTTCTGGCTCACTCCTAAAGACACTGTCCCCCATCCCCTCTGTATTGTCAAATGTGGAGAGTGGTGCATCACTGGACCGACGGTTACGACCTACAAACATACAACAAAAAGTTTAAATACACACTGGAGCTTTAACTTGAAAAAAGCAGAATTAACTCAGCCAATCAACAGATACGCCGTTATTCTTGTGTTAGGATCCAACTTCTCACCCTCATCCAGGAGTTCCCTTGTGTTGCTGCTGACTTGAACTTCCTGCAGCTCTCTTCTGATCTCCCTCTCCTTCATATAAGCAAACATCTTGGCTGGAGACATCAGTTGTACAACCTCGACTTGGCACCCTGTTCAAAACAGCAAAACCAAAAACATAAAAGAGGCTTTTTCCCTTACAAGATGAAAGCAAGAATAATTGATTCCCTGGGTTAAAAGCCGTATTAATCTCTCACGTTTCAATGCCGTGGATCTTGGTTCTGCAAACTTGGGTTCATGAGTGACAGGATTTGAATCATATCGGTCAGCGTGGCATGAGTATCCTCTTCTTCTGAAATCCTCCGTGTTTATGCTGCAAGTGTCATCCTCAGTGAAAGTGGTGGATGTTTTCCTTTCTTTTGGCTGAAATGTGACGTCATTTGTACTGCTGCTAACTTTGTTTATCCCTTGCTCCTCAATTTTTCTCTTTTTCAATCTATTCCTCATAGGGGAAAATATTGAGGCTGGATTCATCGATGTCTCAAGAGGAGCACAGCCGTCATCTAATCTTCTCTTTAAACAGCTATTTTCTGCGGAATGTTTCTTTACTGGAGTCCTGGTAGTCACACTGTAACCATCCACGTCTGCGATCGAAGGTCTGTGGGTCTTCTTTGTGTTGACCAGAGGTTGAAACACGGCTGTTGACTCCATTAAATGTCTCTTTGACGGTGTGTATCTGTGGCTGGACGCAGGAGCATCTCTTGTGTTGTTAGCATGTGGTATTTCCACAACAGCCCTTCTGCTTAGGTCCGAGTATAGATAACCAAGGCTTTTCTGGGGGCTTGATATAGGCGAGAGCGTCAAGGCCTCCGCTTTATTTTGGTAAGAGGCACCCCTGTGATTATCTTTGAACTCATCGATGTCCCAGAAGCTCTCTTTTCTCCTCCATAGCGAAGTGAAATCTGCTCCATCTTCCTCTCTAACGCCACAAGCCGGATCGTTACCTGCGACGCTCCACTCCTTCGTCGATTCCTTCTGCACTTTGGATTTAAGCTTGGCAAAGATCTTTGCCGGTGATTGAAAAGGTGTGTTTGTATGCTCCAATACGTTACGATACGACGCCATGGTTTTAAAGGAAAATAAACGAGTTGCAGATAGGCAGCGTATGCTAACGGCTAGCCCGCTAGCCCGCACATTTCAAATTTGTCATTACTGCCGCCCATCGCTGGGATCATGTGACTTACTTCGAAAACGCCTCACTTCCGGATTTAAGCCTTTCGCCGCTATATTTGTCACAATTTTAATTTTGTAGAATTAATTTTACTTATTTGTTTTTTTTAACCTTTATTGAAAAGAAATCGATTTGGATCCTGGATAGGGTAAAAAAAATATCTCTCAAGCTTTTCAGCTGTTACTTCTCTGGTATAACAATTATTGTAAACTTTAAAATAAAAACAATTAAACAGACCTTGTCTTTTCTATGTTTAATGATAACACATCTCAGAAAAGCAGAAGACTGCAACAATGACCTATGATCACATATGGGTTTATACAGTCATCTGTTCCTGACATGAGTAATGACACACACACTCACAAATCTTCTGCAGTTCTCAGTAACATACATTGTATGTTGAATGAAACCGGAATGAAGCATGTGTGTGCAGGTTTCTCACACACACATAGCCTACAGGTTTCTTCAAGTCATAAGAGCAAGACAGCTGTTCCCTAAGAGAGGACTCAGGTCAATGTGACCTCCAATGTAGATTTAACTAAGTGAAGGGTCACTAACAAACACACAGAAGTGGATGGAAATATAAAAAAAAATATTCCCATCCAATAAGGAAAATAACAGACTGAATTTGATTATTATGATTATTATTAATTTTTAATAGCAGAGTAAATAATACTCCAACACTGTAGGCGGCGGTAATGCGCATTTACGCTGGTTACCATCTACCCTAAAAACAAATCAGATAGAACGAGAAGAAGAAACACGTCACACTTCAGGTTTAAGATTGTTTGTGTAAACTGGCTCTCTGCTCGTTTAGCTACAACTTAGAGGACATTGCGGTACGTTTCCATGTATGTGAGCAATTTATTCAAATTAACCCGGTCTCGCTTTACATATATTTCTATAAAAAAAGAAAGGGTCAAGCTTTTTAAAACCTCCAAGACTGGTTTGACAAGTGATGCAACATGGCAGCAGTGGCTGTCAGAAGGTGTTTTCTTTCGGCGTTGAGGAGACAAACTCACTGTCAAAGCCGTGGACTTAACTCCGTGTCAGAGAGGACAGGCAGCCGAGTGTCCACCGTTGTGATAAACAACCACGGGGGAGCTGAGGAACACACAAGCCTGGAGAGGAGAGCTCCTGCTGGGGATAGAGGGAGAGGTCGGGAGAACAGTAGTCGCCTGCTGCAGTCAGTGTCGGTGGGTTTGGGACTCTGTGGTGCAGCGTTGCTGGACAGTCAAAGAGACGAGCAGGCAAAGGACACAACAGCCTGTCGGGTTCTTGATCGAATCCTGCCATCAGCTGAGTGTGCTTCTCCCTTCAAACCTGACAGCCCCCGATACAAATACAACTTTATTGCAGATGTGGTCGAAAAATCCACTCCAGCTGTCGTCTACATTGAAATAATAGGCAGGTGAGTTGAGTGAAAGGTTGGAATGACCATGAACAGGATATCTGTCTAGACACTCAGTTGTGACCTATAAGAAAGGAAACATCATGATCACAACTTCAGCACAATAACAATTGTTTTTTGATTCCTATCATTAGATCATTTTGTCAATGATAATCGTTACGATGAATCTAATAAATCTGTGAGTTCTACTTTCTGATGGAGCTTTTGTCATGTGATAGAATACATTATACTTGACAAGGAGTTGAAATGAATATAAGATCAACCTGACAGGTGTGAAAGATCCAATTAATGTCACTGTAAATGGTTTAATCCTACTTTATTATTATGCTGAAATGTTGTTAACCCAACATGTAGGGGTATCACATTTTCAAAGCTTTTATCTACCTATTATTGACACAAAAACATTCAGATAGTATATGCAAAGGGTCATAGATTTTGAAAGATATAAAGCTTATCTACAAATCTACCCGAGGTGATAATGTTCAGTTAACATTTTGATCCTTCATCTATAGTTGAACCACTATCCTTAACATCACTGCTACCAAAACATGTGAGACTAAATACTACAGAGGCAAGAATGTTTCTGTCACAGATTAACTAGAAAAATGTGATTTCTGAAAAATGCAGTGGCAATGACTGGAAATCAAAACTGTACTGTAACTAAGGATGATTGTCAGTATCAAGTTGATAACTTATTATATATTATCATAATAAGATAACCAGCTTTTGTGTTTTACAGGAATCCATTTTCAGGAAGGGAAGGTCCAGTGTCAAATGGCTCTGGGTTCATTATCAGCAGTGATGGTCTCATAGTCACTAATGCTCATGTTGTGGCCAACAAGAGAGGCGTCCGTGTCAAGCTCACCAATGGAGACATGTACAATGCCACTGTGCAAGATGTCGATCCAGTGGCGGACATCGCCACCATCAAGATCTCTGCTAATGTGAGAAACAAGAATAGCTTCTACTCTTTTTTTATTTTCTTAACTAGTGTGAGTATACTATATTAGAAATGAGACCAGCTGCAGTGGCTTCATACACAAAGTAAACTGGTCCCAACACTGAGACGAACATGAGAGACAGGACTGCAGCTCATTACTGAAAGGAATACATGATGAGAGAATGTGTTTAAACACTAAGCTGAGATGGACAAGAGGTTAGATCTACGGAAGTGTCACTGAAGTGTTTGGTTAACAGTTTAATCGCCTGATCTGAATCAGCTGTGTGTGTGTGTGTGTGTGTGTGGGGAGGGGGGGGTGCATTTATAGGTTGCCATGTTGAGGCTAACTGCTTAGTTGGCAGTGATTCAACTGAGTGACACCACATGAACTCTGACCCATCACCTGTATGTTTACATCT
>CAAKHC010019105.1:109014-121667 GCA_901007825.1 Macroramphosus scolopax
CTCATTAAGGGATAACACCTAGTGTGTGTGTGTGTGTGTGTGTGTGTGTGTGTGAGTGTGTGTGTGGGGAGGGGGGGGTGCATTTATAGGTTGCCATGTTGAGGCTAACTGCTTAGTTGGCAGTGATTCAACTGAGTGACACCACATGAACTCTGACCCATCACCTGTATGTTTACATCTTGAGAGACAGAAGACTGCGGTACACAGTTTACATCAGTGCTTTGAATCAGAAATATTGGAAGGAGAGCAAGTTAAACAAATCCCCTTCTTAGTTTCCCTCATAAAAACCTTGGTCTCTCTTAACCATGGCCTGGTAGACAGACGGCACCAAATCATAACCTGCTTGTCGGATGAAAACATTCATGAAGTCTCTTTGAACGACATTAGACCAAAGCTCATGTATTGTCTCCTATATGTCCCATTCATAAAAACATAAACCAGTCATTTCTCTGTTGCAGTGTATTGACTACAGTATTGGGGTGGAGTGATACTCAGAATATTTAAATGGGGACATAAATGATTGAAAGAACAGGGCACAGATGATAACATGAAGCTTTATTCTCCCGACCCATGACTCCTAGAATCCTTTGCCCACGCTCACACTGGGTCGGTCATCTGATGTTCGACAAGGAGAGTTCGTGGTGGCTATGGGAAGCCCCTTTTCTCTTCGGAATACAATTACATCAGGGATTATCAGCTCAGTGCAGAGAGGCAGTAAGGAGCTGGGCCTGTCCAACTCCAACATGGAGTACATCCAGACGGATGCTGCGATTGATGTGAGTTCTCACAGATTTTCATTTTAGAAATAAAGAATGTTTTAAGTGTTCAAGTACAAATGTGTAATAATGAATCATAAATAATCAATGTGAGAGGTTTTACTGTGACTCAAATGTCTCTATTTTAAAAGTCATGCAATTGATTTTGTTTTGCAGTTTGGGAATTCTGGAGGTCCCCTCATTAACTTGGTGAGTCAGTGATCCTTTCTAAATGTTGATAATTGTCATAGCAGCCATCTTTATATCTGTTATGGTATATGTGTTGCATATTCTGTAGCGTGTACATACAAATTATTTATCTGTATTTGGAACAAAAAGACTAAATCATTTTAAAAACTAACTTTGTTATGGGGATGTTTGATTTATATACTCCAGATTTTTTAAAAGGTCAATATGTTCAAGCATTGGCTGCAGCAACAGACAGACCTATCACGATCAATAAAACTCCCCCACATGACATGATACTGGTGAACAGCAACCCATTTGGTCTTATATAATACGTTTCCTTGTCATCTCTCCTCTATCTAGGATGGTGAAGTCATCGGTATAAACACCATGAAGGTCACTGCAGGGATTTCCTTCGCAATTCCGTCTGATCGACTCAGACTTTTCCTCGATCAAGCAGCAAAAAAAAAGAGTAAGAATAAAAAGTCACATGATCGTCTTTTTCCTCCCCACCAACTGTGCTGTTGCCTCTACCTGCGTATGCATCCCATCTCTATGAAAGAGAATAATGAATAACAAGAGAATGTTGCTTTCCTTATGTATGAAATTACATTGACACACCCCATTTTCTCACCAGGTGCCTGGTTTGGTGGGTCGGAGAATAAGCGGCGGTACATTGGCGTAATGATGCTGACTCTGACGCAGAGGTAAATGTGTAAGCAGCATCATCACCTGAGGGGAAACACTGCAGTCTAGTTAGAGCAGGGCTGGAGCAACTTTTACTAAAACTATTTGTTTTTCTTTAGCATCATTGCAGAGCTGAAGTTGAGAGATCCTGCCTTCCCACAAGTGACGCATGGCATCTTGATTCACAGAGTTATCATTGGCTCCCCAGCAAACAGGTAAACAGACCGAGGGATTGTGGGTGAAGCTCTGTATGGTATTTGTTTCATTGTGGCCATGTGCGTTGTGTGTCAAACACTCCAAAACCTTCTTGTTATTGTTCTGGCAATTGTAGCGGTGGTATTTATTTATAATATAGATGTTCAGAGTTTGTATGAGACACACTTAAAGCGATATATGTATTAAATATGAGTTACTTGACTTTCAACTCAAAGGAAAAAACTTTGCAACAATAATGAAAAATGAAAATTTACAGGGATGGATAGCATGTTTTTAATTTTCTTTGTTCCATAAGTCAGATTTTGATGAGTTAGCCAGCTTGTGGACAAACATTTACAGACTTAAACTTTTACATGTTGAAAATAGGTAAATATTCTTTCAATGAATATTAACAAAACGAATTATGGATTTAAACTTGTGCCTTTTTGCACAGGTTTTGCTTGTAACCCAAAGCACTGTCTTTGTTTTAGAGCTGGCCTGCAACCAGGAGATGTTGTGGTGGAGATAAATGGGGTGAGGGTGGACACCTCGGAGGAGATCTATAAGACTGTCCGCAGCAGTGACAAGATCATTATGGTGGTGCAAAGAGGAGAAGAGTTGCTTCAACTGCAAATGACTCCTGAGTACACAGAGTGACACCTTGGCTTTGCCCTTATGGACAGACTGCCACGATTTATGGAAACAAGAGGGAAGCTGTGAATCTTGTTAGTGACTTGCTGGATAAAATGTTTGCACTCAAACTATATATGGAGTATACAGGAGTTTTTGTTTTTTTAAACGAAGATGTTGCGTGTTTGGCTCCTAACATGTTCATACCACTTCCAAATTGTTGCACCTCTTGTAAATACTCCTGTTCTGTAAGGCTGATGACAAAACTGGGAATACAATTTACTTCTCTTCCTTGTATAGACACTTGGTTGAATCATTTTACTCTGAGGTTTCTCAAAGTACTGTAAATGTATTTTCTAAAGTTTAAAACAACTACAAAAAAATGCCTGAAGTATAAAGACTATTTTCTCATTTTAATGATCTCTTCATCGACACCTGAATATCGCGTTTATAAATAGAAAGTCAATACAACATGAAACAATTTACTATTATAAAGCCATTTAATGTCAGACAACAACAAGAAGCATGAGAACCCCAACATTATGTTATTCACCTGACTACCATAAACTGAGCAAACAACATGGAAAACTCACAAGTGCTACTAAGATGATAAAGGTCACAAGTAAAATATGAATTGTTGAGATTTTACATATTCAGACAGACTGTTTTGAGTGTATCACGCATGGTTAAACATGAATTTACTTCATGTCAGACAAAAAATCTTTTTTGATGGGAAGAACAAAAGTGAACAGGTTACTCTCATATTTGATTTTTGACATTTAGAGTTGAAGATGAGCAAATTAAAATGTCCCTGTTGTATGTACAGTAACACACTTACAGTTAAGTAATAAAGTGACATGTACTGGACTGCTACACAATTAAATGCATTTACCTCAAAAGATTGATAGCTATTAAATGGAGAAAACATTCAAACCACCTTAGGTTCAAACAATATGTTCATACTTCTGCACTAAAGACATCTGTTAGAGTACTACAACATACAAGTATGGGAGAAAAATAAAATTGTTCAAATCCCATTAAAACTAGTTTAAAAAGGCTTAATATATATATTGCTGGTAATATTTTTCTTAAGAAAATATAAATTGTGCGACTGAAGCTTACAATACACTGCTGGCAGTAGCGCCAGGTTCTATGTTGACCTGCTGGAAGGGGTCATCTGTAGAGGCGCTGTGTGCTGAGAGACTCCCCGGAAGAGAGACACAAACAAACAAACAAACAAACAGACAAACGAACGAACAACTGGACATCTGACAACGCCTGAATCCTTTGCACCAAAACCAAGGTGCTGCTATGGTGTTTGTCACAGTGGAATGCTGCAGATATCGCATGATGTGCACAAACAGCAGCCAAACCATAATTAAACTCATACACATACATAAATAAGGGAAGTGGGGTGGGGGGAGGCGGGGGTCTTCAGAGAAGCAGTGACAATGTGAGGGAGAAACTGTAGTGTCCAGTCTAGTCCAGCAGTGAGCAGGCTAAGCATTGACTCAGTTAACATGGTCCAAAGCACACAGAAGCTCCTCCCCCTGCAGAAGGTACTGACGACCCTGTAAGGGGGCGTTGACCTCGCAGTCATAACCGGTGAGCTGCGGCAGGGTGAAGGGGGAAGTGGTGCCCTCTGAAGTGCTGCCGAGCAGACGAAACGCCAAATCTAAGACAGGAGAGACATTGCCGCATGATTATTGGATGTTTACTGTCAGGAAACAGTCAGAAGCTATTTACAAATATCTAGTTAATTCACCTGAAGGCAACAGAAGTATGGTCCTGGTTGTTCCCGGCTCGGAGGCCTTCAGTTTCTTCCCTTGTTCCTGGTGCAAATTTCCCTTAAAATAATCAAACCCATATGTTGAAAAAAAAATCAATCCATGAATGAAAATGTATTTAGATAGTGTAGATGCTGAGGTCTTACTTGTCCAAAAATCTTCGTTGTGTCACCCAGTTTTCTTTTGCGCTGTGCATTCTGAGCTGCCAGGGTCCTGAGCGACACCTCTTTGTCCAACTGGGGGGCCCTGCAGCACAGCAACAGTGATGCTTGACAAAAACAACTATGATAAGTCAAAAACATTACATACTTCCTTTTATAAACTTTACCTCTCCGCAAGGTGAGTGGTGGTTAATGGCTCAGGTGGTACTGGGGAAGCAGTGCGGTTGCCTTGTGCACTGAAGGGCGAGCTGGGATAGCTGTCCAGTGTGACATGGACAGGAGAGCTCTGGAGGGATTTGACAGATTCACCAGACAGCGGCTCTTCTGGGGTCAAACTGTGCAGCTGGAAGTCATCATCCATGGGGATGTAGGGAGCAAACATCTCCAAATCCAAGTCGTCCATGGACTTTAGGGGAGGAAACATGTGTGATGAATCAGAAAATATGGACGTTTTTCATTCATTTGAATAGTTATTACAATGCTAACTATCTCCTGGCATCATTACCTGTGTGTTGAAGGGGGTCTTGGGTTGTGTATCAATGGCAAACAGCTTCTCCACCACGTCTAGTTTAAAATCAGAGCTCATATCTGAGTCCATTGGTAAACAAAAGTCCAATGAAGTTTCAACCTAAAAAGGAGAGACACAATTCAAAGTTAATTTCTTCCAAAAGAACATATGATTTAGTGGGCTGTGAACATTAACATAACTGTGCAGGATTTCTGTCAGTCTTACATCTGAGGAGCAGTGTGTGGTTGGTTTCGTGGACTGGGCTGGAGCATAGTTCTCAGTTTTTGCATCCACAGAAGTGGCGGTGGTGTCACAGAGAGGCTCACTGGGGGGCAGAGGGGAAAGAGGCAGTGCCAGCTCATCACTGGTAGCAGGAAGCATTACATCATTGTAGAGAGGGACATCTTTCAGCATCTGGATCTCAGAATCTGTACCAGAGGACACAATGGGATTAGAGTGCTTACTTATTCGCAATATGAACACTGATTTACAGTGAAAAGACATTTAAGTGTTTGTATGAGGACACAAACCAGGGCAGCTGAAGTCCAGAGAGATAATGGTGTCTCCAGCCGCTGGGGCCAGCAGGGTGAGGGCCTCGGGCTCTTCCTTCAGCTGTTCATACAGGCTAGGTAACGGCTGTGCCTCCACCGCCTGGGTGAACATCTGGATCACATCCAGCTCTGAAACCTTCTCTTTCTCTTTATCTTCCCCTTTCTTCTCCTCCTCCTGCAGAGTTACTGACAGGTCTGGCTGGCTGCTCTCAACTACAACTTTTTCTTCTTCCTGCTGCTCTTTTTTTACAGGCTTTACATCTTCGGTCTGCTCCAGAGACAAGATCAGTTTCTCGTCCTGGATACCACTGTAGGAGAGGACAGCAAACCATCGTTACAAAGCTGTATGATCGTCTCGGTGAGGTTTTTTGTAATACTCTGCAAATAGTCAGAATAAGAACAAAGCAAACTGAGGTGTTCTCTTCTGAAACTGTTTAGTACCTGAGAACAAAGTTGACACAGACAACACACTGCGGCTGAGAGTTCTTGTTGTTGTAAATGACAGTTGCCTGGGTCTCCACCCACACAAAACCTCCTCTCTTCGCCAACATCCGGTACTGGCCTGTGCTGACCTGGCCCTTTACGAACACTGAGAACAAGGAGAAACACGTGAATAACTTGAATAACTGATAAAGACATTTCCCTGTTAATTGAAATTCCATGCCATGCTTACAATTGTGATGAATCTTGTTAAGATGGTCGGAATCCAGAGCATGATAGTACTCATACACAGAACGATTCAACAGGTCCTCCGGATCATAACCCATCAGCTCAGTGATCCTGGAAGAGCACAAAAGAAATGAATTTTTCCATTGACACACAAGTTGGGCTATCAAGCTCCTGTAGTAGTTAAACTGAACACTAGGTGGCTCTGTATGACTATGCTGGTGATACCAGCCAATAAAAGTACAGCACAGAGGGATTAAGGAGCTAAATCATCTTTAATCCCTGTTAAGCTTTTGAAGAATATTTATACCCACTGAGAGTTGAATGAACTCACCTCTCGTCACAGTATGTGAACTTCATGTCCATTGTGTGGCGGCTGAGAAATGTCTTGCTGTCCAGAGGGACCTCGATGTTGGAGGGGTGAGGAATGGGGTCACAGATCAACACCAGATAGGGGACAGGTGGTTCTTTGTTGCCATTGGGAGTCTGGTCATTGGGGATGTCACTTAAGCGCACATGACCTGAGCACTGGAGCACCTACAGACAGAACCAGGATGTCATATAAAGTTAGTTGTTAAGACTAATTCATATGTACTCATATTTTCATATAATAACACCTTAAAGGTTTTGGGCATGATGGTTGTGGTTCTTCATATTTACTTGAGAACAACATCAGATTGTCATCAATCTTCCTGTCACGCTCCTTCAGTGTTGATTCTGATGATCTCTTGTTTCGGTGTAATTGAGCAACATACACACAGACAGAGGCCTCCTTTATTCTAACACAACTCTTTGCCCATTCCCCTCATGCTTACTTAACTGCGTTTGATTTCTTCCTTCCATTAAAACCTACCTTCCATGTCGCTGACTTGACATTGACAGTGCGGCCCCTGCTTGTGAGAGTGCACTTCAGTCTAAGGAAGAAGCTGCGCTCTGTGTTCGTCTCCTTGACCTTTTTGGAGCCTTAAATCAAATGAGCAGGAAGAGTCTCCGTTTAAAACAGTGAACCAACATCTTATGTCATTTTACCGTGGACCATTTGCAAAACTCAATATGACCAACAGGCAACAGTTAACTTTTGTCGCAAAGCTTTTGCACTATGGCCAGCTGCAGCCACTTTGAGGAAGTGATGTTACCAGTTTTTATGGCTGTGATGAGATCAGCTGTTACAAAAGCACTTTGCCTTGCAAAAAAAGTAATGTTGGCCTCAATTTAATAGTTTCTGATAAATCATGTAAAAAAGTAAATTCAAGTTAAATTAAATAATAAATATTATTCTTGTAACCACAGCAAAAAAATAAAGTAATTAAATCCATTGACACAAAACAAGGCTGAATTGTGTTAATGCAAGCAACTGAAGAAATGTGCTTGTGATGCAGCATACTCTTCCAGTAATGCGGAGTGAAAGTTCACACACCAGCCAACGCCGTTACAAAACTAACTTGTTCTGACAGGCTCCTACTCTACTCATTTGTGCACTGGCAGAGCAGACGGAATGTCTGTATGTGTCCATTGGAGACCTATAATAAAAATGTTGTTGTTCTTCACCTGTTCTGTGGATCAGCAGATCCTTAAGCTCATCCTGGTCGCAGGGATGTGTGAAGTCAAACACACTGTGTCCAGTCATGTCGAACTGTGGCAGACAGAGTAAAAAAGAATGTAAGTCTTTTCACATTGTACATGTTCATGAAAGTCTTTTAGTGGCCCATGGCAGGTATTTTTTTTTTAAAGACTGATGAAAGATTCACTTTGCTCACCAATCTTATGCCCTTTTTGCTAGAATCTCTTTAATGCTGATAAACTTGTTTTTCCTTTTGAGATGCAAGTCAAATCAGACCAACCTGTGCCAGGCCGAGGCACTTGTTGACATTCTCGGAGAGATAGATCATGTCTCCGTCCGCAGACAGCACCATGAGAAAGCCTTCCAGAGCTTTTAGGTAGGGGCTGTTAAGCTGGGTATCCAACTCGGTTTCTTCCTCTACCTTTGGCTCATCTGGAGGAGATAACAGAAGGGGGAGAGACTGGATGAGCCAGATAAAGGAGAGTAGGGAAAAGAATTAAAGAAGCAGCAGGGGCTCTGTGTAGCCGGCACATGACAGGAAACATCACAGTTGTCTGAAGAACATGTCTGCAGTGCAGGCAACGAGAGGAAAGCACGATGCATCTTAAGCTAGATATGTAAAGTAGGCCTGCACAATTTCAACAAAAATCCTAATCATGATCATTTTGGTCAATATTGAGATCACGATTATTACGCACGAGTACTCATGGACTTTGTATCATCTTGCTTGCTTGTTGTTGCTCTTCGGACTCTTTGAAACCAAAGTGTTTCCAAACAGCTGATTGTTTTTTACTTTCTTGTTGACTTACGGTTTCTCTCTCTGTCATTACGTCACATGTTTTGAAATAGAATAGAAAGGTTGTTGTAAGTTGAAAATATAACTACATTATATTGCCCAACCCTACAGCAAAGTGACCTGTATCTTCATGTTTCAAATTCTTAGAGCAGCTGACTCATTGTTAACCTGTTTTGTTTAGCCTTCCTCTGCATCTAATATTGTGCTCTATTTCATTCTCTTTGTTAATTTCCTCCAAGAGATAATTTGGCTTGTTTTAATTGTGACTAAAGTGTGTACATACAATAAAAATGTTATATCTGGACTATATCTGGATTTAATTGAAACTACCTGAAGCTATTAAGATAGCAGAAACAGGAGCTGCATAATTCACTTGTCTTTGGGAGTACACTTTAAAAATAAAGATCAGCCTGCACCCCAACGTTGTTCAGTGTACAACAATTCTACATACTAACCAGTTCCAAGCAGTTTTCTCATGCGGAGGTAGCTGATGATCAGCCTCATGATGGAGGCCTTGTCAAGGCTGGAGCTGACACTGTGGGGCAGAGGGAGCTCCTGGGCCAGCTCGTAGAACACCTCCGACTCCTTCCCACGTCGGGATCGCGCTGCATCTCTTGACTTCTCCTTCCTCCGCTCCGAGCTCACCCTGCAGGAGACATGTGTTGGAGGTTAGCCCTGTTTAAGATTTGCTCTGAACCTAGTATGTGCACTGCAAGAGAGAACATCCCTCCATTCTGTCAAGAGTGTGTGCAAAGCCTGGACAGCCACTGGCCTGTCACTAAGTAAGGATGTAGCAGCTGGAGTCTGCAATAACCAAGCTCAAAGCCAAGCAATCATCTGGACCCTCAAACTCATTCACATACATGTCTATCTGCAGCTGTCTTATTGGCTGCTGACCAAAAGAGTCAAGAGTCAACCCCCTCGGAGGGATTGGCTGGAAGACCGACACAGATTCTCCTGTCTGTCTCTTGTTCAAAAACCAAACTTAAGTGCAACACTAATCACTTAGACATTTACAAGCCTGGCTAAACCTAGCTACATATAATATATAATACTTTATAATATTTCCTAAGAAATTAATGACACATATGGCCTGGACTGACATCTGGCCAATTAACCAACAATCATGTCCAAATTCTTCTCTGTTCTACTAAAATTATGATTATAAAACAGTTATGTCATCTGACAACATTACTAAACAACACTGAACACAACAGGTTGTGACTTCAGTGAGAGTTGGGCCTCTCCTTAGTGAAGAAACAGACTAAAAGGTTACTCTTTGGAAAGTCGATAGGGTGGTTCCAGAAGTTTATTAGAGGTGGCAGGGTTCATTTGAACGACTGAAGGTGCCGCAACAGCATTTACAGTAAAAACCTCCGTTGGGAATTCTACTCAGGAGCAGCCAGTTTATGTGCCAGCCTGTTAATAGATGGCAACCGAAAATGCACACCTCTGCTACTTCTAATATAAACAAAAAGTTGGTGAAAAAAGGCCAGGTATTTTTTGCATAACCCTTCCAAAGGTTAAACATACCAACACACAAGCATCCATTAATTCACGTTTGTACATTTGTCAATGATATTGACTGATTTCTTTCTCGCCATTATGAAAGCTCATCAGAGCGTTATGCAACCAGTTCTCTTATCTTATCAGTTTCGCTTTGGATATAAATTGACATTTGACTTCTTCTGTAACACAACAATCAATTAGGCACTGCTGCAAACTAAACATTTTTCATGTATAAGTCAAATTATCACAAGTCATTGTATACAGGACACAAAATGGGAATGCCTGACAAAGCTCACAACTACACTTGTGATAATCTAATGGCAGATCAAATTGTGAAAATGTGTTTCTCCTAGCGCAGGCATGTCCAAAGTCCAGCCCCGTCAGGTTTCATATGGCCAACGGCTTCGGACTTATAATGTATTATTTATGGCCCACAAGCACTGTCAAACAGAATAAATCTTTAAAAAGCAATTGGAAACCTTTATATAACCGTATTTGTATATAACTGTTGGGGTTGAAAAATGTCAGAAGGGACTATTGGCCACCGAGCATCTTCACAATATAAAATCTGGCAATATAAAAACTGCTGCCTCTGCAAACTGTCACAAACTGTAGACCCACAAGAACGTTGGACGATTGCTGATTGAAGCTGTGCACAAACTCCATGCCAAATCCTTGTCACTGAACATAGATGTACATTACAAAGCAGAACATATACCTAAGTGTACTTACAGACAGTACAATGTCTGAGCCCCTGTATACATACAAAGATGCAGAGAGGTAGTAAACTAATCAAGCCTTCTAAATCAGGGCAGAGGATTGTGTTTAAAAGTATAAACTACTAACACCGATGCAAATTAAAAAAAACACATACCCCTGTCACTCAACTGAAAGAACCACTGTGCTTCACGCTGCTGGAACTAATAAGTTTTTGTGCAGTTGTTTTCTGTCAGGGGTACTAATAGTTTTAGTAGTTAGATTGTTAAATAAGTCAGCTAAACACAATTGCAGTTAGTTGTTCCCCCAACTCATTCAAATGCCAAAAAAAGAGGAAACAAATGCTTTTATTCTTAAATGAAACATGCAGTGAAAACAAAACAGGTCCTTTGATGTTAAAACAAAGACCAGTAGAGGCCACAGTTATGTAACACTATTAATGCACTTTAATGGTCATTCATACCCAGCAGTCCTCGCTAGACTTGCTTCGCTGCAACACAATCAAATTTCAATAGTTTTGCCACCTTCAATTAGGTTTGTTTTCTTTTTAATAACAATGAGTACTATTGAATAAACAAAATGTGAATAAGGGAAAAATAGAAAAACAAACCAATGTGCAACAAAAATCACCCCAGCCAAGGTACCAGAGTTGTAAACATATTTGGTTACTAGAGGCTGACCCATTTTCCTAGAGAGCTGTCAGTCCTGTTTAGTTGACTATAAATGTTGTCTTATCTATTATATAATTCGGTCGAGGGAAACACTACAGCAAGAAATGAGGAAACCAAAAGAGGACTGGAAAAGTATTCCTTTCAATAGGCCTTGGTACCTCATGTATGAACCTCAAAGTGGCTTTTTGGGAAACAATACTTCTCAAATATTTTCTTGGATATGATGCTGCAAGGTTAATTGGTGACAAAATAAATATTAAGACCTATTGTAAAAGGTGTTCCCCATGTCCCTGTTTAAGTAATGTTGTTAATCTGAATTACCAATCACTAAATGAAAAACAACTTGAAATTTCTTATGATCCAATGATGACACCCGAACATGTTCCATTCATGGCTGATGACTACGAGAGGAGAAAGTTGTCTGCAGAGTGGCCTATGCTGCCGGAGTTATGATCTGGGGATAAGTCATGGACATCAGACAAAGTTATACATTTGGCAAATGGCAGGTATTTGGCAAAGCTCTACATCGGATAAAACTGTACATTGTCCAAGGTGCCTTTAATGTCGGGATCAGATGCTGAGGAATGTGACAAATTGTTGCCGTTCGATGACCTGGGAAAAGAGTAGGCTCCTTTCCATGGAGAAATGAACCCCAACTTAAACTCCGGCTGAAGTGGCACTAGTAAATCCAATCTCCAGTGTGGCAGCAGATCATGGGTTCAGGCTTCAGAACAAAATTAAAATGGCTATGAGAAGTTGTCTGTCCGAGGCAAAGAAGCTAATTGGAATGCCATTTGCCTCTGCAGCATCTACTTTGTGTGGTTTTGACTTTAAAAATGGCTGCAGGGTCAGTGTCTATTCATCTTGTCTGTTGATATCCCTAAAATATGGATAATCTGTAAGGTCATTCTGTAGAATTCTTACTGCTAATTGTGGCTGTAGATCAAGTATGTCTTAACATCTGCTATTTCCTGTGGGTGTGTGGATGTCAGGTTTCATGGCAGCACTAGGTCACGTGTTGTGCATTGCATTCTGTGTGCTGCTGTGTTTGGATCTCATTCAATCCTACTACATCTGATCTACAATTTCCAAAACACAAGTCCAATTCTAAAATGTGTAATCAGTAGTAGTTTTCTCTTGTAAATAATGATATGACAACAACGCACTGAGATTAGCTCTTGGCAATATCTGTAAGCCTAACCCAGCTAAAAGAAATTACTGTTTGTCTTTGCTAGAAATGTGTCAACATGACTAAAAGATGTCCAAACCATCA
>CAAKHC010019105.1:121687-132621 GCA_901007825.1 Macroramphosus scolopax
GTCCAAACCATCATTAATAACTACAAGTTGAGATTTGTGAAAAAACTACACGATGGGAACAAACATTTTCCCCCAAGCTCTAACCTTCTTAACAAATACAAGGAGTGAATTATATCCAAACGAGGAAGATGGCACTGAAATCCATTCAACAAATCCATTCAACAAAATTATAACATGTACAATATGGTCTTAAAAAGATATATACCTTTAATCCTCCAGCAAGGATAAATTTTACAATCTACCAAACCACTCAGATTATCCCAATAAAATCTGGGTAAGCCTAAACTGTTTTACTTTGGCTTGAAAACAGGAAGAAGCCTTTGCATTTTCTCTTACAAACTAACCCGATTTGTGGAAATAACACACACAAATAGCAATGATTTATGAGTCTCGTAAAAGAGCCTTCTGCATGACATTTACATTTTAATCACAACATAAGAGAAAATATACATGCAAAAAATAACCTATGCCTGTACAAACAAATACAAAACTTTGTTTGAAAGTCTCTACTAGCATGCACACAAACAGAAATTGTACCTAAATGTCTCAGAACAAACTGCAAATTGTCAGCCAGTCAATTGCGAAACATTTGGCAACTTCTATTGACGTCAAACGCTGGTGATTAAGAGATGAGGAAAAAATACCACAGTACGTTGAGACTAGCCGAAACAGCGTGAAACCAGACCACAACTTGTGTTTTTGTCTGAAGGTAATCTGAAAACATTTATTCAGATCTAAACAGGATTTGATTTCACATTAACAAAAGGGCAATGTGTCCCATTTCAAATTGACAAAAGAACAAGCAGAGTCATGGGGAAATTGGATGCAGTTTACGAGAACAAATCCTTGGAGGTATTATTTTCCATGTAGATACAACATGGGTCTATCCAATAATCTAATAATTTTCTTCTTTTTATCCAATTTTTGTTTAGTCTGAACATAACACAGTTGGGAAAGTTCATACAGTTTTCCTAGAGCCCAAGGTCATGTTTCTAGTTTTTGTTAACTTAATTGTTAGAACAAGGAAATGAATGGGAAATAATTACTTGATAATACGAATATTAGCAGATTGACCTATGTCAATCAACTATTTGATTCATCAACTGATCATTTCAGCTATAAATTTTAATATTCTAGTCATTTGAGAAATTGGCCTGAAACACTTTGATGCAAAATTCATCATCCTGGTTTGTTATCTACAAACTGCTTGTTAAAATCACATTGAGGATTCATGTTGTAGAGTTATATTCTGTGGGAGAATACCATTGTTGCTATTTAACTCAAAACTTATGCAGAAGAATCCTGACAATGTCCTTACTTTTAGGACCTTTCTGATCATCTCTTGATTTCTTTAATATATTTTGGCGAATTTATCAGATAGCTTGTTTCTATTCTAACTACATAACCTGTTAGTAAGAGTGTTGATAGTTTTCCGGAATTTCACATGATTACAATCAATACAATCTGGAGTGGTCCTTCTTGGTTTGACTAAAATTGTAATTCTAATTTGATTTCTAGTAACTTATTATAGTCAATTTTCAGTATGTACACAGTAAATGACTAATCACACAGGCTTAATAAGAAATTGAAAATGTTTAGATAAAACACTGATTGGAATAGTTTTTGGCTCGCACCTCTTAAACCTATATATACCTAACTGAACGAACTGCCACTTAAATAATCCAAGTTTTGTCCTGTGAGTTACCCTCACACGTTGATTTCACTAAAGTTAGTACTTACACTACAATTACCTAATTGGGTTTTCACAAAGGCCAAATCAAAAGGTTTTCAAGTACTTTTCATGGTAAAATCCCTTCACGTTTTTTTTAAATTATAGGCAATGTTTTAATTTGTAATAACCAATTGATCTTAAAGACAATGCAACTTAGCAGCCGATTACTTGCCCTTTTAAACAGTTAGATAAGGTAACATTAAGCTTTGACGACACACTCCAGAACTGCTCACATGAGAGATGACAACTTTCACCGTTGGCAAGCGAAGACCATATTACAGCCCAACGAATAAACCATTTGCACAATTAAAAAACGTGTCACATTCAAAACTAATGTAAACAACAACAACGTCGGGTCTCAACGTCGAACATCAACAAATAACTTAGTAGCTCTGACGTGTATTGTCAAGGTGAAATTAATTTCAGTTCAAATCTGAGCAAATTAAGCATACAACATCGAACATGCATACTAATAACACTAACTACATCAACAAGAGAGCGATATTAGCTTACTAAGTAACATTAAACAATTTATACTCGATACCTCTACTATGTCAGCTAGCTAACTGAGTTAGCCGCTTGCTAATGATAATAGGTCGCTAGCAAACGCAACATAACGTAACAGGCGTAACTAACAGAAAAGCTTGACATAAAGCCCATAACGCCACACACATACTAGCAACAAACCTCCACCGAAGACGAAAGTTGTTCAGGTCTCTCTCTGACAACAAGACAAGGTACTTCGTAGAATAGGGTAGCGTAAACATTACCTTTTCTTTTCAGGTAACGCTACAATTCCTGTGTCCATGTCAGGACGAAAGGACTGGAGTTGGGTCCCTCTATCTGTAGCACGCAATATCCTGGGCCCGTCGAGAAATAAACCAAATTCCCACGATGTTTTCGCTGATATGGTTGCGTTAAATCCTCAACCAGGTTACATACGAGCTAACACCATGTACATTTGGTCAAAGAAATCAGGCTTTCTTCCGCTAGTGACAGACTAACTATTCACACTTCAGCAGTGCCACGCTTGGGTAGAGAGCGGCGAGACAATCACAGGACCGCCCCTTCCTCAGAGGGGACGCGCAGTCACATGTTCGCTCCATCGAGGACGCGCATGGGACATCTAAGCCCTCTGATAAATAAAATCGTTACTGCTGTTTTACGACAGCTTCACTGTATTTGTTAAATGCAGCTGAAAGTCTAGACATCACAAATAGCTTTACACGATTGCAAAGTCTCTTGTGCGTTTAATTTCTGTATCACAGCAATACTATTAGGTATAGCCTCTTTGCAGGTCAATGTTTGGAATTTCAGTTCCAGGGTTTTTTTTTATCGCCTTGGTAGTTTCAACACTTTACTCTCTCTTTCATAGCAACAGGAAAATGAGGCCTGACGCACATATGATACGTTTGCATCCCCAGTGGGGCCCCTCTCTTGATCCATCCTCTCAATCCGAATTGAGTTAGGCGTTTATCACACACCCCTAGAAGTGTACGAACAATTATAATACACAATTGGTTTTAAGCCTACCAAATCCAGAAGAAACAACAAACAAATATGGCATGAATAACCCGTAAACTGAATGTTTAGCCCTATAAATGTGTGTTGGTAATAGAATCATTGAACAGCAGACAGTACACGGCATAGTTTAGCTTATGGTTTTAACAAGAGCCATAACCATAAAAGGTTTACCTGTATTCAGATTGGAAGTAAACACAGAGTGCTACTTGATAATATAAAGATTGTTCAGTTGTAGCAATACCTGTTCATTGATTTAGTGATTCATCTGAAGTTTTACGATTGCCCAGAAGTCATTACAGTTAGCCGCACCTTTTGTGTAATTAGTAATGTCAGAAAGGTGAGTGCATTGTGCCACCTCAGGCACTTCTCTTTCGAGCTCTCCCTGTCACATTTGTAAAATGCAAATGGAGCTAGATTACTGGATCATATTACTAGTGTGCAAAAATATCAATGCCTGATGACTCTTTTTGTAGCATAATCGTACCCCATGAAAGTCCCATTAATAAATACACTAAAGAGTCTCTGCTGTGTGAAATCACTATTAACGCATTGTGATTGATAATATGGGCAACATCTGATTGAATTCTGCTTTTAGAGTCGATGTTCAAACCATTGCAGTCAGATTCTAGACATGATAAATCCATGATCTAATGCAACAAGAATGTTAATTGATGAAACACCTTTATCTTTTTTTCTTTAAATGAAAAATGTCCAACAAGTGGGAATTACTACGTTGATGCCTTTGTGGAGAGTCTTTTCATTATACGTGTCTGCTTTTTGGGTTATCAATCAAAGGAGGCAGGGCATTCCAGATTCAGTTAAGCAGTTCTGAGACACTGCTGGCAGCCATTAGTTAGTCTCAGTAATGAAAGTCGATACAGGACTCCTAAATCTTTACTTTCATTCAGACATAACCTGAGGAAAGCTTCCAGACAAGGTCACATTAATGGGTAAACAAAAAGAAAAGTCGTTAATTCAAAAGTGTCTTGCTTTGAATTGCATAAAACAAACATCTTTTTAAAGAAAGCTTAACAAATAAAACTTGATTTGAAATGTTTAAGGTGGATCTGAGAGACTAGCAAGGATAGAAGTAGCATAGGAAGAGCCGAGCATTACTGATCTCCACTGATTCAAATGTATTTTTTTTACATGTGCTATACATACAAATTGCTAATAACCTTGAACCTTGGCTGTCCTGTCTTTTAATACCACTTTTTACTTGTAGGGGTGATAGTGAGTTATTTGGGCGCAAAGGAGCAGCAGCCCAACCCAGCCAACCTGCGGAGGAAACTCATTTCGGCTGCATAAAACAGTGATCTCATTCTTTCGGTCATTATTGAAATCTCATAACAATGCCTCGGGTGTGGAATATGAATAGATAAATAAATTGAGAGCTTCGACTCCCGACAGCCTCTTCTTCACAACAACTGACCCGGTCATCGACCGCATTACTGCTGGGGTCACACAGATCCGCTGGTTTACTTCAACTTCACTCCACAGCTTATGAGGGTAGCTAACTGTAATTTCACCATACTGAGTTATATTACTATTATATCAGGGTTGGGCGATCTGTCAACATTTCCAAACAGCCATCGTCAGCCCAAATACCAGCTGTTGTAAAAATAAGTCATTAAATAAGCAGTTAGCGAATTAAGAAGGGATAGCTGTTGTTCGCTAATCTAGCATTTCCTTGTACAGCATAGCAAAGTTATATATACATACATATAGCACCTTTAATGCAACAGGTCTTTGCATGGGAGATTAGCTTTTGTGCATAAACAGGGGTTACATTATCAGAATATACCCAGGCATGTCGCATCTGAAGCCACACACTCCACCAGTTTGGAGGTTGAGGAGATAAACAGATGTGAAGACTTCCTCCCTCAAACTAACAGGAAGTTCAACTCCGCATTGGAAGGGAGGTGTCCATGTGTGGACAGGTTCATCATGGAACAACAGCATTATTCACACAAGTTTAACTCAACTCAAGACTTTCTTTTTCCCCCTGTGTTGTAGACTTTCTATTTATATTGCCAACAACATATACTGTACTTTCAATTGTCACTCAAAAGAATCCCTCCTCCTTCTCATGTCTTCCGGTTTATATCAAATGTGACCATGATGACGCTATGTGGTTTCCTGTTTATTCTCTACTGGTTTTTCAATCACCAGATAATTAGTCCGTTGCTGTGCAGCAGAGTTGTGGTTTCCAGTTCTCTCTCAAATCAACCTCCTCCAAGTTGCTGCTTTCTTGCCATGCACAGAGGTTGGATATAGTGTTAGGAAGAAGGCATTCAATGATTTTTCTCTAATTTACATGTTTGAAAATGCCCTGAAATGAGCTCTCAGTTTTCAGGCAGTCTAACCACAGACCTGGGAGGTTTCAAGGGCCCTGGGTTTGTTAGGGGGAACAGTGTGTAAGACGAGAGCGGTTGATTACGGTTACTCTTGAGAAACATAAGCCTTAGACACAAGACCATTTTTTGATTCTAGCAATGGCCCGTGGCCACACCAGCATTCTTCCTGTAACCAGGCAACTGTGTTGTGAAATCTCAAAACTTTATAGATCTCAGTCACCGTGCATCAACACAGATGAAATCTTGCATCATCCTAAACATGCCTGCTTGACAAAAGTGCATGGCGAGGGTCCAAGTCAGTGAGGGGAAGGCCACATCACAGAGTGGGGCTGATGAGTAAATAATACACATAATCTATTGCCTGAAAATATCTCTGGAAACTTTGACGAGAGATCATCTTAAAATTACTAATTTAGTTTGATTTTTATACGATATAACCTTTTCACCTAACTTAACCTTTTTGTATTACGACTGTAAATACAGTTTTTTGAGCTTCATTTAAGTTTTATGTTTGAGGGACTCAACTTTTGGTTCTGTGTGTGTTTCTCTCCCCCCAGAGTACAGTCACATCATAGAGAAACTATTTCACATACTGTGCCAGTTGTTCCAGGATGTTAACTGGCAGCTCCACTTTCTTTGAAATAGTTGGCAGTCTAGTCGGGCTGTGCTCGACCGCAATGAATGAAACTCATACCAGGCCGTTTCACTTATGTGAAAAAAAGATGTTCAATAAAACGCTGACTTTGGCGATGAATGTTACAAGTGTATCAACATGTGAAATACAACATTTCTTCACAGACATTTGCATGAGTGCGACCCTTTCGAGCCACATTATAGTTAAAAATAAATGTTTCAAAAGCTGATTATACAGAGATACAGTAGCACTTGAGAGTTCATCAGGTTCAGTGACCAGTTCATGTCAAGTATGTGTCAGCTGACTCCTTGTGACTTTGCACCCTCATGTCTTTGGGGAATATGACAGTGTCTCACTCTAGGTACCACTAGGAACAGTCCTGGAAGCTAAACACTCAGAAGAGTGAGACCTGTGCAGGCTGTTCAGAGGATCAGCGAGAAGGATTTTAGCTCTCCAGCAGTTCGGGCGAAGTGAAGGAGAAGTTTCGAAACTCGTCCTGATTGATGGAATGGATCAATGGGTCATCGATTGGCGTGAGAGTGGGCTCTTCCTGAGTGAAATCTGGGTCAAAGTTGTTCACGTCCTCTGCTGTTTTCTGGGTAAGAACAATTCACAATTGTTTATCAGCAGCGAGATAGTAACACGTCAAGGTGAGAAAAAGTCAAACATTGCGTCTGCTGAGTGTCTATCATCTGTAAACATTATCATGACATTAGGAAAGATATTCGATTGACTTACAATCCTGGGCTTGAAAGGTGGCTCAAGCTCTCTACGATTTAGCTTCTCCCAATCGATGCCATTGAAGAAGGCGTGGCTGGTCACAGCAGTCTCTCCGCCCTCTGACGCCATGCAGCCTAGACGCCGGGCTGGGTTTTTGGTCAAGAACTGTGGATACAAAAAAGTGGATGAAATCCCAAAAAACAGTCCATGACATAAAGAATCCAACAAGTACAGTACAACCAGTATATAATAAAGACCTCAGATGTAAAATAATAACATATAAAAGCAAAAAGGGAGAAGGAGTAGTTTGTAATTCAGTGAAGTTCATCATTTATTAACATCTGCACAAAAGGGAAGAAATGTGACGCATCTATTCAAACAGATTTGGCCAATATTTACTGCAGAGCAATTCCCAACCGGTCAGTCCCCACCTCCCAACTCATGAACAACACACCCTGTGTGTTTGTTTTTTCACACCTCCTCATACGCGTCAGTTGGAAAAATTTGAACTGGGTTCAGGAGAGTACAACAAAAGTGTCTCAACTTCCTGGTGTTGTACACAATGAAACAATAGAACAGTAACTTGTCTTGTCTGATAGTTGGCAGACGGAAATTCAGAGGAGATAAAACTTTGTCTTCATCTCCCCAGTGACAGTGGCCAGATTAACCCAAAGTCACTGTACTGATTCATGTCTTGCCATTTCAGCTCTTAACACCGTAAACTATTAAAAAGCAAGGCGTAAGTAGCACTGAATACCTCAGAAAAACTAAATATACAGAGTGAGACGTGAGTACAAACAATCATCGTGAATGCAAACAGAGGAATGGCACTAAAGGATGGAAGATAAACAGAAAAGAAGACTAACTACTGTTGAGTGATATGTCCTTTAACACATAAGTATAATATACTTTGAAGTTTTTCAGTCGTGTACACGAGATTCTCTCTTAAGTTCCATAAAGAGAATTTTATGAAATGAAACCATTTAATTGTTTAAGACAAACAGGAACATTTGTAATAGGGCGGGCAGAGAAACATGACAGTCAATTGAAGCTGCTGGTGTGATTTTGACGATGTTATACGTAATTAAAGGACTTTGTTAAGAAAACACACACTAGAACATCAGGTTACCATTTAAGTGGAAATAAGTGAGTTACAGTCCAGATGGGCTACGTGTTTTCTGGAACTTTCAGGCCACAAAACTAAAAAGAAAAAATATTCCACTGAAGTTGGTGCCATCTTTCCATGGATAAATGTTAGCTTTTCCATCCTCACCACCAAACCAGCAGTGTCAGCATTACTATGTGAAGAAGTCTGTTTGTGGTTCCCACACAAATACGTTTTAATACCAGTAAATTAAACATCTTTGGATTTTGGACGGTTAGACAAAGTGACATCACCCTGGATTTGGGCCGTTTTCTGATATTTATCACATAGCCTTAATTGACAGTTTGATTTGCTAATCAGTGCCCGCCTGTCATACAGCATTTTCCCACCAATTACCTAAATAACCCTCAGGTAGTGTGTATTCTCAACACACCTTCATAGTACAAATTTTCTTGTACTTTCTATAAAACAACCTGATAACTGAACTCCATGAGCTTGCTTATTGGAACAAAGAAAAACCTTGCAATGATCAACATTCACTATAAGTAGTGCAGCAGTTTTAATCCAATAACACCGACACAAATCTTACGTAACATGAGACACTGGGAACAGTGACACAAATCAGCCTCGTCCGGTGATTCCTCAAGCATGTTGCAGTAGCAACAAGGATAAGAGGAGAACAGGGCGCAAAAAGGGGAGGAACAGAGGGAGGAGGTGACGTTGTATTTATAGCCTGAATGCTGTGTCTGGGCAGTGGACCATGCCTTAATATAGTTATGTAAGAGACGGGCCAACAGCTGGCTTAAAGAACTCTAACGCTGCCAGTGACTCTACAGTCTGAAGGACAAAAAAATAAACTGATACCAGGAAACCAGAGAAAGCTATTCCAACCTTTGTAATCATCTTACAGACTCTATTCAGGAATTTGAAATAAATGTTAAGTTAATTGCTATTTTTCCACAATGATGTTCACAAATCAATCCAGACAGAAATTGATTTCCCCCCATCATTAGCTCGGGTTAAAAAAACCCTCACAGCCCTTTCCAGCATATACATGTTGTATAAGTCAGAAAGATGCAATCTATGGAGGGTAAATGTCTGCTAACGACGAGGTTACATCGAAATTTCATCCATTATGCCATTTTATGAATACACACTCATTAGACAGAGACTCACTGCTTTGAGTATATTCACTGCCTCCGCACTGAGCCAAGATGCATAAACAATCTCTTCATTGAGGATGGATTCAAAGAGGTCGTCTTCGTTTTCAGCCTCAAATGGGGCGTGTCCTGAGAGCATCTCATACAGTAGCACCCCAAGTGCCCACCAGTCAACAGAGGGCCCATACAGCATCTCCTGGAGGATCTGTGGAAACGTGTCACAGCATACCAATACAGTTAATCATCACAGCACAGAGAGCTTTAGAGAGTCAAAACAGCAAACCGCCCCATGAGGTTCAGTGGGTGCATCAGTGTGTTTCCAGTGGATCTACACTGAGAGGCAAGTGTTGATGGCAGCAAAGAGGCCTTTTATATGTCCAGACACAGTCTGGGCAAGAAAAAAAAACTCCAAAACATGAGGACAAGTACCATCGAAATCCCTCATTATGAAAACCAAGCACGAGCGTTAAGGTGCATTCTGGTGAGGGGATCAGGACAAAGGATGTCAAGGGCCGTTCACTGGCTTACAACACAGGTATGTTGTTGTCCAGTTAGTCAGAAAGGAGTTCGGAGTGACTGGCGCAACCACACTGTTTGCTTTTAGTGAGGTGGTGTGATGGAGAGAGGATGGGACTGAGAACTGCCTCAAATTAACTCAGATGACCGTGTTACAGAATATAAATATGGTTGCATTGCAGAAATCCTTTCACTTTAAAAAGGACTATATTTGTTTTTATGCTTAGTAGGGTCGAAACTGACCTCTGGGGCAATGTAATCCGGGGTCCCACAGAAAGTTCCCGTGGTCATGCCTTCATGTATGCTCTCCTTGCACATGCCAAAATCTGCCAGTTTACAGTGACCGTCTTTGTCCAGAAGAACATTGTCCAACTTAAGATCCCTACAAGGCAACACAAATAAACAGAGAAGGGGAATATTAGATATTTGTTTGTGACATTTATAAACAGTGGACATAAATGGATCAATATGTAAAATAGTATCTTCAAGCAAATTGGTAGCCAAAATCCAAATGACGACAGAATTTGCTTTTTGGCAAAATGTAGGTTTGTGCTGGACGGCACCCCATTAGTGACACAAAAAAGAAAAGGCTTTCTCGGGACAGACAAAATATGGTTGTGGTAGGAGACCTTTACAGACAAGTGCTGGACCATTTAGAGGCATCCAGGAAGAATCTGACACGTTCAGATAACCACTTAGACTGGTAAGAAAAGGTAGCACAGATAGGCAGATGAGGAGTAACTATTAGTTTGTAGCTAGTAATTATTTGCCAAATGTCCCATATTCATCTGAACACAACAACAAATGAGGCAAAAGAAAAAAGGAATAAAAAAGTAAAAAACAGAGCGCTCAACAGCAGCAGTCAACAATCCAAATGATTGCACAACTGTCAGGCAGATTGCCAGTCAACCAACGTTGGTTTGGTTGGATTAAACTGGTTTGCTCTTCTGTACCGTAAGCTGATTGTGTAACACTGACTCATATGTCTGTGTCCCTCGCAGCCAAAGGAGAGCAGCTAATACTCACACATCATGACAACTCAGCCACCGAGAACACAGTTAAGAGCATAACAGAGCTTGATCTTAGAAGGAACAGCAAAATAGGGATATTGAAACCTGACTGACATTAAAAGGAGAAGTGAATAGAACATCCTGAATCATCAAAAATGGATCAGTAAAATAGTCAG
>CAAKHC010019105.1:134624-145231 GCA_901007825.1 Macroramphosus scolopax
AGACTTCTGAATGTGGAACATAAGATCGCCACCATTCACAAACTCCATCACAAAGAAGAGACGGTCCTGCAAGATACAAAATCAGATTTAAACCTGTATGCGAACACACACACACAGAAACAAGGACACACACACACACACACTCTCCATTAATCTTTCTTTCTCATTACAGGCTGTGGTCGATATGTGAGCTAGAAAATGAGGGTCCTGGAAAAAGCAATGCCGGAGGATGTCATGTACAGATCTGACTATTGAAGCTTCCGGACAGGCAGGAAGGCCACAGTGGACTCGGCTTTAAAGGCTGTCTGGTTCAGGGTGGTCTGCTTTTAACCTTACATGTTTAATAATTATGTGGAGCATAAAGAAGCAGGCACTACTCTCCTTGTGTGGTCTAACTGCACAGCTGAATGAATCTACAAATAAGACTTCTCTAAAAAGCTAGTCACTGTCAACATTTGTGCACTGGGCTGCAGGAACCACATCATCATAAAAGCCCAGCTCGCTGTTTTACTTAAAAAAAAAATAGGAAATTTAAAATGAGAAGAGTTAATTTTCCAAACCAGACAGAAACATTCTTAAATTTGATAAACAACGAATGAAAAATATAAAATGAAAATATTACATTTAATTATATCGATATGTACTTATGTTCATTGTTTTTCCATTACAGTGACAACACTTCACACTTCCTGAGGTCGCCATTTTAAACTCAGAAGCAGTTCATTTCTGACTCTGAATTTCCAACGTGAAGTTATCCTAACTTATTTTGCAATACTGGTGGGATTTAATTTGCCGTTTAACAGTTGAAATTATTAGCTTGTGATAAGTAGCCACACTGAAGGAGAATTCTATTACGACACATCATTTGATAGAAGACAAACGTGTTAGCACTGCTGCGCCTAACCAAAAGCATCACCACTTCCCCTTTCTCACTGTTTCCATGCGACCCCCAACCCCCCAACACACACAGACACAGACACACTTGTTTGAAAAAAATGTAACAGGAGAGAAGCTCAAAACTGATCAATAGAGATCTTCAAAGAATCTACAAGCAATAATTCTAATCTATACTTATAGTGGTATATTCAACTGTTACAAGAAGATGACATTTCTGTGACTGCCCACTCAGGAAAAGACTCGTGAGAAAAATAAGTCAAGATGAAGTGCAGAGGTGGTGGATGAAAGCTGTGTGTAGGTGTGAATGGGTCAGAGGGGGCGTGTCGTTGACAGTTGTTCACTTCATGCTGCTCTATTTTGATCCTGGGTGAAGTAGGTCAGTGGAGGTGAAAACACCTAGAGCAGATTAGGATGGTCCTATCTGTAGTTGGAGGCTCTGCAAGACTGCAGGCCTCTCACTCCCTTGTCTATAGACAAAAAACTAGGGATCTGCTGCCACCTGCTGACCATTCACGTGTTGCAACACTGTATGAAAACATGACATATCAATGTGTCATGATATACTGTGTATACAAGAAATCACTGCTCTTTATGTTATTATAGCAATATGTGCCCTGAAACTCTGTCATGCCACTGCCTATCAATACGGTACGCTGTTTGTCAACATGTACAATATCTACTGGACACGAGTGTGGCTGTGGACGTCTTCACTTACCGTTGTCTGGAAGCAGCAGTACAACTGTGTGAGGTAGGGGTGACAGCCGGCCAGTGACAGCACCCTCTTTTCAGTCATTGTACACTCCACATCATCATCCTGCAAAATGATGTCCTTTTTCAACACCTTGACTGCGAAAACACGATTGTTGCCCTTTTGCCTCGCCAGCATCACCTGCAGACACGGCATACATAGTTTTATAGATGAGAATTCATGGGATGGCCGAAATGTCACCGAACTATTTCAATAGGTAAAATGTGTCATAAAGTATTGTTTCATGCTCTGCTGTCATTCATTCCCACCTTGCCAAAGCTGCCCTTGCCAAGCACTTGAAGGAACGTGAAGTTATTGATGCCCAGCCGAGGGGTCTGCCGTTGAATATCCGTAATCTCCGTCCTTTCAGAGGGCGTCTTGCTCTGACCTGCACTCATGGCCTGTAAGTGGAAAAACACCACTTTGATTCCCCTGACATCAGCCGCATTTAGGAAATATTAGCACTCATTTGACCAATTTTGGAAACACTGAGCCGTCATACTATTGAGTTGCGCTTGGGAAGTCCTCCAGCCTGCAGACCCATCTCTGCAAGCGTATTGGCAAGCTCAACACTGTTGACACCACAGTTTGGTGCAATGTTGCCTTTGCAGCGGATGTGAACATTCATTTTACAGACTGAAGAGAGAAACCACAGAAAGGAACATTATGCTTGACACAGCAGAGGGCCAATTAAAGCTCATTAGGACATTTGACATCCTGATTTTGAGAGACAAAAGTTTATGTGGTTCTTACTTTTGCAGTGCAGTCCCTGCCTGACGATCCCCCACAGCAGTGAGCCGCAGTGGTCACAGAAGGTCGGCGACTTGTAGTTGTGGATGTTGAACTTATGGGGGACATTAATGCTGAAGCCAGGGTTTACAGGCTGCAAAGGGACAAAGCATTAATCTACATAACCTGATCAGTATTTATTGTGATAGATGTCTATTTATGTCAGAGATTTTTTTTTTTGCTACTCTCTGTTTAAAATTGTAATATTCATAATATAACAGAAAACGAGTTGTTGTTGAGTTGACTTATTTCTCTCAGCTTGCAGCCAGCTGTTCATACCTGCTCCTTCTTCGTCTTCTTCATGCGTGGACACGAAGTGACGACATGCTGGTGGCAGCGTTTGTGAACCACGCATGTACACACTGAAAAAAGAAAAACAGTAAATATCTAACCCAAAACTCGTCACTGTATGTTAAAGTATCAGGTGAAAAGAAGGTCAGCTCACATTGACACTGGTAGCCCTGCTTTCCGAAAACACCCCTATAACAGAGACAGAGACCGAATCACATCCTGTTTACAGTCCACGTAGACAACATGCAGGCGGCAGTGACTCGTCCTTGCCCTACTTACTCACCAGATGAACTCTCTGCAGTGAAAACAGAAGGTGGGTTGGCGAAGGAATGTGGACATGAACTTGTGTCCATTGACTTGGTGGATTTTCCGTCTCAGAGCCCCCTGACGCTTCCTTGTAAACTGCTTGAATGTCTTCTCTTTCATGATGGCGTCGTCTGACAACAAGAGCAATGGTTTACGGTTTAACACGATAAATATCGGTCAGAATTCCCAATAACCTCAGAGCTAAGATGTGAGAACATTAAAATGATATCAATGTTAACATAGTGTGTGTTTTCTTTAACAGCTATACTCAGTATTGTTATATGAATGATGGATAGCAGGACGACTTGTATGTGAATGGGGTCACTACAGTGATGAACAAACAGACAATAATCACTCAAGACTCCTCCAGTTCTCAGGAGCCCTTCTGCTCAGTGCTTTAGTTATCAGGCCAGCGACTTGACTGTTTCACTCTCACCAGCATCCACAGAAGGCAGCTGTTTTGGGCCATAAAAACACACTATACTAGCAGCCCGACAGCTGATGAGATGGATATTTCCCTCAGGAACTGGTGTGAACATTCCAATTAAGACCAATACCAAAGTGTTGCGTATCTGCTGGATGTGTAAAGAGCAAACAGGTTCACTATAAAATCTTAAATGACCATGATATAATTTCAGAGTTGCATTTGTCATCAGGCCTCTGAAAAGTTTTGTGTTGTAAATCAATGGGGTCCAGGCTGGCGTACAAGACAGGGGGACTGGTTATAGAAAGATGTAGCAGAGGACAAATGTGATGAAAACAATGGGTATTTTTGAGAGGTTGTCAAATGTTGAGGGATCATATTGTTTAAAGTCATGTGCGTATCCTTTGTGTTTGTGCATGTCTATGTGTTTGAGCACCAAGTCAGTATATCACCATTTAAGTGTTCTGAGGTATTTCAGGGGCGCTGGAAACCACACAAGCATTGTGATGTTGTCTGCAGTAGAGGTGTGAAGAGGGCTGTGCATTAAGACTTATAACTCTATAATTTACACTTCAAGACCTCTACAATGTGCACAGAGCTGCTTCGATTTTCAGTCCTGAAAGTTTTTCTGACAGAATTAATTTCAAAAACAGATATGCATGATCTTTTTCACGTCACTCAGCCTTGTTGTGACTGCAGACTCATCCTCGCACAGGGAACGCATGCGGGCTACTGTTAGAAACTATAACAAACTATTTATCATCAGATTTATTATATCCGATATAATCCTGTCGCTGTCCACTATTTGTTTGTGTGGAAGTGGAGCGTCGCCCTCGGTGGGGTGTCGAACCCAGAGTGCAGACAAGAGGTCAGATTCCGGACCAGAAATGACATCAAAACGCGGTCGTGACCAACACTTTCCTGTTCATTTGGCTTTGGCACTGAACCAAAATCTTTTAATGGAACGATAAACCCTCGGCGTGAATGTAACACGTAACATAAGTAAATAATGTGTCAGTGTTACAGGAGGGCAGTGAGTCATGATGGGAGTAAAAAGCATAACTTAGTCACCATGCATGAAGTCTCCTTCAACAGAACGGTGAGCCCTTTTGTTCTAAGTTACATCTCAAAAGGTAAAATATTGCATGAATGCATCTCCCCAACAAATGATGACATCAACGTTGACGTCTGAAGAGAACAGATGTTCGTCTGGTCACAACAAAAACAGACAATACCTGCCACCTCCCCGAATACTCAAGTCAAACACAAGCATCTATGTTAGCGTACAAAGGCATGCATGCCTAGTTTCAGAGGCTCTATTATTACACAGGTGCACTCTGGGTAAACATTCACAGCAACAGGAAGTATTTTAAAAACAAAAATTGAAAAACCGCGACTGACTGAATTAAATAGTTAGCAAAAAAAGTGTGTGAGGAAAATTAACAGATTGTGAGCGATGGTGGTATTAATAGAGGATGACGAACACTGGACTATACTTCCATCCAAAGCAGTGGCCTCACCATCTATGAAGGATCCAGTGAGTGTAATCATGACGTAGACCTTGCCTTCGGGCTCCAAGTCCATCTGCAGACACACATACAAACACAAGAGGCAGCTTTTAAGATGCAACACAACTACAAAAGATCAATTTATCCTCACAAATTTTAACACTAGAAATGAAGCTTAGATTTATGGAACCCAAGTGAACAAAAGGTGGAAAAAAGCAGAAACAAAAAATGTTGTATTGTAAGTGATATGTTTGAACATATAATTGAAAAGATGTTAAAATAACTAGGTTAAGAAAGGATGTAGTAGTAGGTATTTTTTAAACATCAATACTTAAATATGTAACTATGTATTTTTGCATTCCTCCGTGTGGAAGTAATGTCTGAGGAATTTAGAGAGCGTGACAGAGACAACGGAGCAGGTCTGGCAGGTTGGGCTGGTTGCAGAGGTTGTGGTGACCTGATGCTCAGAGGGGAACTTACAAACTTCAAAGCATGCACTTAAGAGACACAAGAATACAGAGATGAGGGTCCTTCTGCAGCTGGACAGTGACAGAAAGAGAGAAAATAATACTTCCTGTAGAGAACACTGAATGGAAACTTTAGTGACTGTGTGCTAAAATAAAAGGTCTATTTGTGTTAGAGTTACACCCACTGTGGAAAATACTGACTGCCCACAAAACAAATGACGCAAAGGTCTCAACTGTGCACATTTTAACAGGCACATCACATGTAAAGATTTCACTTCATCTCAGACGTCAGCAATTTTGTTTTCAGTTACCTCCTCATATTTAGATCTATAGTCAAAATAGCAAGGTTGACTGGTACACATTCAAAATGTGTGTTATCTTTGTTGAAAAGCTGCACTGCATTAGAGACAGTCTGGTAGAGAAGTGGTCAAATGAAGGGGCAGATTTGGTCTATAATAGACATGGAGGGTGACAAAGACGCTAAAAAGCAGAACATCTACTGCTGTATCATAAAAAGGAGGAAGTTCCTTTCTTTTTCATTTTGTTTTAGAAGCAGTGGCTGGTCGCTGCATCGGTTGAGCAAGCAGTACACTTTGCTAGAATATGCTGAGGGGCCACATTTAGCCCTCTCTCAGTTTTATCACTTTGAGATACCTCTACAGGTTCACAGACACTTCAATACCATCGTCACCATGTGGGTGGCAAAGGAAACTGTCTTCAAGAGGCTAAATGTCAGACCTGACAATAACCTCACTGCCGTTAAATAACAGATTCTGCTTGAGTGCCCTAAACAGAAGCACAGGAACTCAATGTTTTGTAGGTGTAAGAACATCAAATTGGAGGAGTGGCCAGAGCGCACAGCAGGTTCCTTGCACTGTAAAAAGGTAAAGGAGATAGAAGCTGGAGTTGAGGTAATAGAGTGAATATTAAAGCTGTGAACCCTTGAGCAGTGATCAGATGGTGGGAACAAGGCAGCGTGGGCGTGTGGTGGCTTGTGCCTCAGTCATTGCTGCCACACCAACCAAGCAGCACTTCTGTGCAACGAAGCACAGCAACCCCACACAGCTAAGATCTTGCAGATAACGTAGAAATGTGTTTGACAGTGAAGGAAATCAACTGTGCCAACAAATTAAGTCTTAATCTGCTGACGAAATTCCACTCCTAAGATTAAGATTTGTGCAAAGCTCCCTTGAATGTTACTTTTATTGTACTTTCTCACCTAAATTGATAAATGCGCATATAGCTTCCATCATTTTCTATCAGAATGATATGCTCGTATGTGCGCATGTGCATTTCTCAGTGCTGCGCTAAAATACATTAATTTTAATTCAGTCAGTGACGCTTTGACCCAGTTGTGTTACCCAGTTTTTTACCAAATACATCTGTTTCACATTCATGCACTACTTTTCAGAGAATTTGAGAACAACTGCATTAACTGTGGTACAATGTGTAGTGATAGACAATTCTGAGTAATGAGAGTGTTCTGGTAGGAAGGCGATACCAACTCCAACACCTGCTCCAGGTCTGGACGGGTTCAGGTTACATTCACCAGCACCTGCAGTGGCTTATAGTCCTAGATGGGTGAAAGTATGCAAGAGGAGGGAAACTCCAGTTGAAGGGGCAGTTTTGTGTTTGTGATTGGATTAGTGAAACGAATGTGACACGCTACACAAGGCTTTAAATAGAAGAGTCCGTGGGGTCCATCTATTCTCTGAATTGCCTAAAGTGCATTTTAAGAACTAAAGCGTGCCTGTTTGTGTCATGTCAGGCTGGTGCAGTGACTTTAAGCACCTTGTTTTGCCGTGCAAAAGTGTTAAACGCTGACTGAAAGCAGAATTAACACCTTGTCACAGTAGTTGTGTGCACGGTTTCAGAAAGCATTTGATGATGATCAAGTCAAGTGCTTTTGAGTTTATGTATCCAAGACACAAGAGTACTTTGTCCAGCAGACTGAACCTACTTATGAATGAAGAGGTCAACTAGAACCAGGCTCACAACTTAACTTACTCAGGAGAAAATGAACCGTTGACTCCTTAGAGTGTCTTTTATTGAAACTGAATACTGCACATGTCGTTGTAGGGCAACCAAAAACGTTACAGTTAACTTCCTGAAAACGCACTCTGAAGGAAGCTAAGTTTTAAGATAAAAACACAGAAAACAACTTGCCACGCCTGAAGGCATACCCTGCCATACCATAATTCACAAAATGAACATCACGCTGTATTGAAAAAGACTTCAAATGAATGATTGGGATCATAAACCGTTAAATAAAATGTGTACTGAGATAATAAGTCCAATGAGTTTTAATCAATCTGACTCAAGTCTTCAACCAGTGCAGTTGCCTGCAGGCCTTTAGAAAGTACGCAGGTTTAAGCCAATTCCACATTGACTTCACTCTGTCCACTTCTTTTATACAGTCTATGTTTCAGGTAGACGTGTAGTTGAACCTGACCACAGAGCGTTAACTGCCCTAGTGTTTTTTATGTGGGTTGGTGTGAACTCAAACTGGTGCAGACTCAACAACCGCTCTCTAGTTCGCCTCAAATTGGTGGTATCAGAGAATTTGAATAACTTGAAATTATTTTCATTATTTTCAACATTCACCGTTTTATCATCAATTGGTACCCAAAGAACTTAACTCCAATACCACTGGTTGCCAGTGTTTCTTAATCGTCCTCATTTCGATATCCTCCTGCTTCAACACACCTGATCTAAATCAAAAGCTCTGATGAAGCCTGACAACGAGCCCTTCATTTGAATCAGGTGTGTTGTGGCAGGGAGCATCCAAAACATGCAGGGCAGTGGGTCCTCAGGACCGGGCTTGGGAAATTTGACAGAAAAGGACTGCTGTCTCTGTTCTACTAGCAAGCATGGTTGTAGTCTTTGTGTGTGTTATTGACTCCTAATAATCTAAACAGCGAACAAAGAGTTAGCTGTGATACAGCCCTAAATGCTTGACAGCAAATGTGGGCTTTGCCAGTCCTGGGAACTTTTGAAAACAGTTTGGCAGGTGTCAGTTCAAGTTTCCTAGAAAAAGTTATCTGTTGACTCTAATACAAACACTCATTAATAGCTCCACTATGCAGGACAGGTGGGAAATTAACCATTACACTATTCGTGTCCTCTCTTCCAAATATCCAGCAATGTTAATAGCCATTCATGAAATATAAATGACACACTTTAGGATCCTCCATATTACCCAAAGGGGACAACGTTATACATCAGTTGTTTGGAAGAGTGTCTTCTAACAACAGGAAGTGCAAAAGAATGAAGTAGCCCTGACCCGGAATAAAGCACATAACAGGGCATCACCAATAATAGATAGAACATCTCCAGCTATCTAGTAATCCTCCAAATCCCTCTTCAGGATGTTCTGTGACCAATGATGATATCCATGACATCACACTTCCCTCTTACTATTGACATGGTGTAATGTTAACCAAGAGCAACTTATGCAGAACTAGTGCTTACCTGGCTATAACTTCAGTTATATGAATGTGTACCATGCTGTCGGGATGTTGCAGTGTTGAAATGTTCCTATCAGTTAATAAACATGTCAACAGCAGTAACTTTGATAACATTGCACTTTTTTTTTTTCCAAGTTAAGCTTACTTAACATGTGTATGCTTTTTGGTCTTAACCTTGTTTGTAATGTGCATCCTTCTTATAAACAGACATCTATTGTCTGATTACCTCTGGTTTCATCTGCTTGGACCCTAGTATATGTATCTGTTTGCAAGTCTAGTTAACCAAATGCTAAAATAAATTCCTAATGTTTTGAAGACCATTCAATGTCAAACTAATTCACAGGTGTCCCTTTAATGAGGAGGGGGACCAAACTTCATACTTTGCCCACGGACTCCCTGATACCTTAATCCGGCCATGATTGTGTGGTTTGTAGCACCTGTTAAAAAGAATCGTTTGATGATTTATGCCCCTGATATGTTCACATTTACTCACCCATCCCTCGAAATTCTCCCCCGTGTTGGAGGTTTTAATTAGATCTTCAAACTGGATAGTGCAGTTGGCCACAAAGTCATCATACCCAATGGGGGTGTCATGGAAGACGGCCAGCTCGATTTGTTTCCCGTTGCTCACGTTGAGGCTGAAGTCCTCGTTGTACGTTGGCTTGTTGGTTTTCTGTTTGGTGAGAGTTTGTCCAACTTTGCTGTCGTCCACCTTCACCACAATATAGGGGTCCAGGGCTGGGGGTGCCTTGTTGAAGATGATAGAGTGCCGGAGAGAAAAGGTGGTCGGCTTGAGGTCCAGCGCCTCGCCGATCCGGAGCTTCAGATAACCGTTGAACTTCATTTCTATCAAGCTAACTTAGCCTGACGCGGCAAGTGAAAAAATATCAAAGGAAAAAAAGCTAAATAAAAACAAGACGCATTATCCAACTCACATCAACACTGACTTACAGGCAAATAACTAACAGTTTATCATCTATATCGTCTCAGTTGGTGTCAACTCAACTGCTGCAGCTGTGGTCACGCTGCTTATTTAGCCTCACACTTTCAATCAGCCTTCAAAACGCTGTGTTGAGTCTTTGTTTCAGTAAATAGGAAGCCACAACACACACATGCCGAAGAGGAGGCAGGAGTTCCGCATTACTTGTATCGGTTCACACACATAACACATGCACACACACACACACACACACTCAAGTGCAGACAGACTGAAACATAAACAGGTATTCACAGCTGTACACATGTAGAAACTCCTAAATCAGGAACACACACATTGCCAAAGGGCAAGCAGTATTCTTTTCATACACCCACACACACGCACGCACGCTCGCACACACGCACACATGCACACATGCACACATGCACACACACACGCAAGTCTACTACTGCACTCTGCTGGCCAAATCAAATAATCACAAAATAAATTGCCCACTAAAAACCAGCTGTCTGACAGCGCTCCTGACAGCACCTGTCCACCTCCCCAAGGCGCACAGCCTTGTGTGTCAAAGTGTGTGTGTGTGTGTGCACAGAAAAGGCTTTGTTGGAAAGTTATCATCAGGACAGCAGGGCGAGGTGCAGGGGGTTGTCAGTGCCAGATGGGTGAGGTCAAAGGTCAAGCATTCTGCGCTACGGTCTGGCAGCCTGTGAAGAAGCATGAGACGTGTACCAGCCTGAGGCGTGCACCTGTAGATGTGTGTGTGTGTGTGTGTG
>CAAKHC010019106.1:13095-30469 GCA_901007825.1 Macroramphosus scolopax
GCACAAGCTGATGATTGTTATACAGGGGGAGACTTACTTGGCGTTCTCATCACACTGTCCTCCACAGGCGTCGTTCTTGATCTCTGAGACACAAACACACACACACACACACACACACACACACACACACACACACACACACACACACACACAGAAACACACACACACACACACACACAGACAAACACACACATTGCACAATAAATACAAAGATTACTCATGATAACAGGTCAGGGAGAACCTTAGTCTATTTTTGTGTGTGTGTGTGTGTGTGTGTGTGTGTGTGTGTGTGTGTCTCACCAGCAGAGCACGAGGCCCCTTTCCAGCCTTTGTAACACACACATCTGCCGCTTCCAGACAGACCGTCTTCACACTTTCCGTGGTTGCACACACATTCTGCAACACAAACACACACAGGGTCGTTTCTCATCATTAATTCTTTGGCTGGTTTGGTCGACTGAAATAAAATAAATGCTGGATCAACTTAAAGGAATTGAGGTAATTGTTCACACACATCATTTGACCTCGACTTAATGTTAATAATTTATTAACACTTAATTTTCTACATCCATGCAAGTATTGTTTGAGCTGGAGAAAAACAAACACATTGGAGAGAGGCAGAAGTCCGACTGTTTAACTTTTCTATGGGACAGAAAAAAATACCAACACTCTCCACAGAGGGAGCAGGGAAATGCAGTGATTGGTTTACTAAAGAAGATTAAAAGTCTTATTGAAAGTGCTTATTTTGTTAGCAGTCATCATCTCCCAGGAGACTCTGCTGCAGCTCCATGAAGTCTGCTCTTGTTTAACCCGACGCCCCCCCGCGGCAGACATGGAAGACAAACACTTGAGGAATGTATGTTTTCCTCACTGGAGGAACAGTTGACTCCGTATCGTCCCGGCTCACAGTCCTCGCATGCGGTGCCATGGAAACCCTCATAGCAACGGCACTCCCCGTTGCCCAGGTTACCGTCCTGACACTGCCCGTGATTGGAGCACCAGCTGCCGACGTCTCCGGGGCATTTGAAGCACTCGTGGCCGTAGTAACCAGAGCAGCAGGTGTGGTCCTGCAGGACAGACCATCAGCATCATTAATGTTACCCAAGTTAAATTCTCTAGTTTACTTTTAGAAGAAAAACTGCGTCTGAAAGCGACTGTGGGCCTGAGCTAAAAACATGTCAATAGTCTTGTTGTGATGATCCTGATCACCAGCAGTTGTACGTATAGTAGCAGTACTAACAGAAATCACAGTTATTGTATAGTGTATATATTTAGATAATTAGACAAACATTGGCTAATCATTGAAGGTATAACTAGTTCAGCTTCTAGTCACTAGTCTGGACTTAAAACCAAGATGGGGTCCAAATGCTAAACTACAGCCCTGATTTAGTGGCTATAACGGTTTGACTGATGTGTTACCGTGGTGACCCGAAGACATTGCATGACACAGCCAGGCACCGACTTCCTCTTGGTTCCGACCCGCTTCCTGTATTTACAGTTGGACCTCATGTTGTCTGGAAACTGGCTCCTAATCTGGAGTCAAGTACATTAGAAACACAGTGGAGACCAACCAGAGCCGCTCATATTATTGTGTCCACCGTTCGTGACTCACTGGCTTGTAGCTGAAGATGCACCGAGGAGGTCCGTCGCAGTCCGAACACCTTCCCTGAAGAAGAGGACAGAAAGACAGACATATTCAAATGTTTTCTTCCTCTTTGTATTTGCAGATTACTTATATTTTATTCTAAGTGTACCTATGTGCATATTTGTTATCATAGGGTCATTGACCTAACACATCTAAAACCCCACATGACCCTGCATCTGTCCGTCTGTCCTTCTGTACATTCATCCGTCCTTACTTTGACTTGCAGGTTGACCTGCTGGCTGCATCTGTTGCGGCGGACTTCTAGGACCCGAGGAATGACTAGGATGACGCCACGCTGTGTCTCCATGAAAGTGCCATCAAGAGGTACATCATTAACTGCTGTCTGGAGAACGAGAGGAGGAGAAAAAAATTATTTTTATTGAGGATCATAAAATCAATCCCGGAGGACTAATGATGAACAAATATGGACATTGGGAAAAAGTTGGTTTACTTGATTCTTGTATTAAACGGTTTCCTGTTCAGCAGCTGCCTCAGATTATACTCAGATTGCAGTACAATAACAATAAACTAAAAGGGGAAAATATAATGTAACTTTCACTGTGTCGTCTGGTTTCCGTACAGGATGATAATGATAAAAGGGGTGTAGTCTGAAAACGGGTGCGAAGAGCACAAGAAGACGTTCTGGTGTCTTCTGGATGGTCGGTCCAGGTGTTGTTACCTTGTTGTTGATTAAGTGGAACTGGACCTGGTAGTCGCTGCCCAGCAGAGAGCTTCTCAGCATGCCGTCAGACAGGTGGTCAGGGAACAGCAGCTCATGGAGGATCACATGGTACTTGAACACATCAGAGTCCTGGACAGACAGACGGAAGGTGCCCATCCACTTATCTTACAGCATCAAAGCATCAATGTACAGTAGGTTCCTCAACCAGCAGCAGTGTGTGCATGAGATCATACCACCCGGACCTACCAGGAGGGAGGAGTTAGTCCTGCTGAGGTGTTGTCTGATGGCCTCATCGGTCGGCAGCAGGAGGGTGAAACTCGACTCGTCCAGCTGCTCTGTCAGGTTGTACATCTGCAGGGCGACACAAAGTCAGTTTAACTAAGAGACCAAATAAAACAGTTATCAACTGTGAGGTTGAGTTTATTACCAGAGCGTGCTGTCTGAACAGAGTGAAGTTGGAGGAGGAGTTCAAGAAGGCTCCTAGGGTGGGGGGCTCGGGTGGGAGGTCTGAAATGGACGGCACCAGAATCTGACCACACACACAGGATTCAAGTTGATCAGATGTTGTTGAAGGAACAGCACGTATGAATGCTTAAAGTCACAGGTTTTGTTTGTGTGTGAACCTCAGTGGGAACAGGTAAGGGTGGGTGTCTGGTCTGACTGGGTGTCAGGACCTTTGGCTGTCTGTCTGTCTGATTGACATTAAAGTGTCACTGGATAATGACATCACCCAGAGGTTTAACGCTTAGATGTAATGAACACATGACCTCCCCTGACTTTACACTTCAGTCCCTGGTCAGACTCTAACTGGGTCCTCTTGTAGGACAACAAGCTAATCTTAGATGCCTCAAAGTTTCACACAGTCAATAGAAAAGCACAATAAGACACAAATTCATCAGGAATCCACATAAATGTACAGACTTGAGCAGAAAGGAGAGACTGGAGGAAAATAACAGAAAAACAAGGCATCAAAAGAATAATATGAGCTCAGCTCCCACCTGGTCCACGATGTGGATGAAGCCGTTGATTGCAGGCAGGTTGTGTGTGATGATGGAGGCGTTTCCAATCCGGATCACCTGCAACAATACAACGGTGATAAATTGTACATGTGTGTCTGCTTCTTTATAAAACTCTGGGACTGAACAAACAGCAGGTGCAGCACCTTACTGTTAATACAGGTTAATACACTCGCATGCTGTTTGTAATCAGTGTCTGATTTGGTTCATGACACCGTCTTCGTCCTCTGTGAGTGACGCTGTGCTTGTTCGTCGAATTCATCCGACCCGGGTCAGAAAATAACGTGATGCTGTGTTGACATCATCACTAATGAACCAATAAGGTACTAAAACATTTACATTTTTAGTTTCAGGGTTTGTTCACGTATTCTTGCTTTTAGTTTTGTCCGATCAAATCACAGACTGACATGGACAAACACGTTATTTGGAGCTGAACTTCAGAGGCGAAGAAATATTCTCAAAAACTTGTGTGAATCTTAGTAAAGTGTTTTCCTGTCCGTCACAAGGCCATTAATGATCGAACACCGTCACACATTTCAGAACGTCTGCAGCCCTGCTCCACCTCGAGACCGCTCAGATCCTCCAACTAAGGTCTCCTATTTAACTCTGGACCCTCTGCAATGAAACAGGTGACTGTGACTTGGCTCTTAGGGCCCCCTCCCTCTGAAACACTATTTGACTTGTAAAACCGGTGTGCACACTCCTGTCCGTTAGTGATCATGCACAGAACCAGAGCCCTGAAACTGTCTAACCTAAATGGAATGCAAATGTGATTAGTCCCATATGTCCTTTTCCTGTTGGACGCAGATGACAGAGAGTCTCCTCCTCCATCCTCACCCCGCTGCTGTTGGTGACCTCCAGCTGAGTGGTTGGGTTCAAAGTGGGCAGCCTGCTGCCAACCAGTTTGTCCAGATCTTCCAGGGAGTAGATCCCCTGCAGGATGTGAGTCCTGGAACCCAGAGGAACCCAGACAGACCACAAGTTGAAAACGAGATCATTTGCACTGAAAAATCGATGATGACACTCAAGATTCAGACACTGAATGCTTCACTTGCTCAAGTAAGTGTACTTCAAATAGAGTTTAATTCAAAAGCAAACAAACTGCAGTGAGACTGATTGTGTTGATGAGGCTCAGCTGGTGTGATCGCTGTGTGAGGGGACTGACCGCAGGAAGTGAGGCAGGCGATGTCTGCTGGTCCAGAACGAGTTCTTACTAAGAGTCACGTTCCTAAGGGCCTCTCTGGACGGAGCCAACACGGTGAGGTTTCCACTCAGGTCTTCAGGGGAATGACTGTTCCTTTGCTAGCACACACATTAATACCACTTAGTGTTCACTGCAGTGTAGAATAAACACCGAGCAGCCTGACTACTAATGCTGCAGCAACAAGTACAATGAAAGGCTGTGAGGGTTCAGCAAAGTGTAACATTAGATTAAACTATCCTGAATCCAAAGACAGGGAGCTGCTCCAGCTGCTCCAGCTGCTGCAACATGTCAAATGTGGTTCAATTAGGGAGTTGTGCTGCAACGTAGCTCAAACCGATCATGGGTCAAGATAACTGATTTATTGAAATTTACATACCTCGATCAGCACGTTGAAAAGAATCAGTCTCGGGTTCATTTCGATCTCCTACGCACACGCACACGCACACGCACACGCACACGCACACGCACACACACACACACACACACACACGCACACGCACACACACACACTAGTTGAATCAGACGTAACACCTTTTAATATATTTGTTTACACTTATTCTTTGTCTAGGAATCAAATCTTTGTCATATTAAAATGTTATTTAGGTGCCATCATCCCCACAATGCTTTCACTGATCTTACCTCCAGTAAGCTTCCATAGCAGATGTTTCCATCTCCAGCGTAGCCGTCAGGACAGGTGCAGGTGTGAGCTCCGTCCTCCTTCTGCTCACACTTTGCCTGACAGACAGGAAATCACACAGCAGCTGAGGATCATGGGAAGGATATCTAACCCACTGAGATCTCAGCTCTGGGCACAAACATAGAATTTCAAAGGACAATATATGAAAGTGTGTTGGGTGGAGACAAATTAGCTAGTCACAGTTAGACCACGTGGGTCACTCTGTGTGTGTGTGTGTGTGTGTGTGTGTGTGTACCAGGTCATGGCAGCCTCCATTCTTCTGGCGACAGGGGTTAATGAGGTCACACAGGATCCCGTTCCCCATGTAACCCTTTTTACAGACACACTCGCTCTGCAGACACACGGACAGTCGGATCTTAGCCGTCTCGTATTGTTAACAGTCAGACATTCTGCTCGTATACGTGTTCATAGTCTCTCTTCTTCATAATCAATATTGGGCAGGAGCACGTGACAGGGTAACATGAAGGATCGTGTTTACAGGCGGGAAGCTTTAAACTGCGACTCAATGGCAGGCGGCGAGACAGAGCTGGACACACAATGTGTCAGTCTGCAGCGCTCCACATGACAACAGGAGAGCACTGTCTCACCAATGGGAGCAAAGCATGACTGTTTATATGTTAACTAATGTTATCTGACCTGCCCAGGTCCGATGTGTTTACAGTCGGCATTGAGGCTGCAGCCTCCTCGACTCTCCAGCTCACAGTTGTTGATCTCCACACACACCTTGCCATCACCTGTCCAACCCTCGTTACACAAACACGACGCCTTACCTGGAGCCTCATACGTACACCCTGCCTGCAGAGAGAGAGGGGGGGGGGACAAACATCACTGTTAGTGACGTTCACAGCAGTGCAGAATATCAAGATGCAGATTAGAAGCTGATCTCTGCACAGCTGTTCCTTACAATCCGCGGGTCAATAACAAGTCGAACCAATTCCTCCACATTTGTCACATCACAATGCCACAGATGTCACACGTGAACAGGGGGAGGGGGGGGGGGGTAATTGGCATGTTGCAAGCTGGTGTGGCAATTCAGACTTGCAGCAGCTGTACAGCCAATTCGTCTTAAGAGTAAAATTTGAAATCCTAATAATTACTCACAAGGCTTTACAGGTGCTGAGGACATCAATGGACTTGTCACTGTCCATAAAGTGTTGCTCATGTAAGCATGGCTTATTGATCTATTGTAGAATTAGTACCTTGGTTTGTTCTCCAGTTAGTATTCAGTCCACCGACAAAGTCTCAGCATGTAGATCTCTTTTATTTAACTTCTTGCTTAACTTGTTTTTTATATATAAAACAGCTGTCATGTAAATCGCCCAGATTTTACATTTATTTCAACTTATTGTGGATGTTTTTACCTTAAAAAAGCTTCATAAGATACAAATAAACTCTTAACTTCTAATAACCTCCAATGCTTTCAGTGCTCGTTATTCTGGAGTAATTGTTGAATTAAGAAGATGTGAAATGTTAAAATGGGCTGAACTTTTTAACTTGTTAGTGTTTTGTCATTAAGTCACTGCGGTTACATGCAGCAATTAGCATCGTACAAGACAACATTTGGGTTATGCAAATGCATGTAACCAGGGGTAGATCGATTACAACGAGTCAGCATCGGACAAGAATCGGGTTTTTCATTATTGTATAAGAGCACCTGGGTAACTCGGTCATTACTCGATGCCAACACCATGTAAACCCGGGAATCGGGAAATTCATTCTGCGCATGCGCGACAATTTCCGCCGGCGATTTTCACCCGGACGTGGAAGGAGACAAGACAGCACGAGCGACGCAATAAAAGGAGGCGTTGTTCCAGGACGACGTCAAACGACACCATGGCTACCACCTGTCATGAATCTGCGGTTAAAGCTTGATGAACTATTATATTCAAGACTATAATCGAACGCGGTCGGCGCTCTTCTTCTACGCTTCTTCTACTCTCACCGTTCTTCTTCTACTCTCACCGCAGCCAAAAGACTCGTCACTTGCTGAAAGCGCTCCAGCGCCACATAGCGTATCGGAGTTAGCAATGCTCCGGCCAGTTTCTCGATTGTCTTCTCCGACATGTACTTTCGTATAGGTCACAGCAGGGGTCACAGCGGGTGGTATGAGGTAATTGCGATACCGGGTAAGCTGCCTCATGACAGCAGTAATGTACCAGGTCAACACTACTATAACAAGGTCAAGGGGAGACTGCAAAGAAAATAAATGACATTGGGTAGGTTAACATACTTAACATCCTCAGAGACAGACACACACACACACACACACACACACACACACACACAGTCTTACATTGGTGTCGCAGCCTCCTCTGTCCGCCTTAAGGCAAGGGTTGATGGAAGTACAGGAGTGACCGTCACCTGTGTATCCATCCCGACACACACACCTGGTGCAACGAACAAAGTCAACAGATGAGTCAGCAGCTGTGACCGAGACGTGTTGATCCCCTGACAAGCTGATACATTCTGATCAACTGAAGAGAACCAGTGTAAAATGTACTGAATTAGCCTTTAACTGTGATGTTGGGTTGATGGCAGTAGAGCTGCAATCAACAGCAGTGAGCAGCAGTGATACGAGACGGATGTACAGTTGAGTAGCGAAGTTCTGATGGGAATATTAGGCTTTCTTATTCATTTCTAAAGGAGAAGGAACCATGGTAACATGTAACCATCAGCTGTATCCTCAAAATACCAACTAAACATACACAACAAGAATCAGATCAACTAATTAAAACTGAACTCAAATGTACCAAAAAAAAAAAGATGCTTTAGTTAAAGGACCGGATGCTGTTAACACTGGCAGCAGCTGGTGGTATTTATAGCAGCAGCAGCAGCAGACGAGTATCTCACGTAGTCTGCAGTCCAGTGTGTGTGCAGTACGCGTGGATGTGACAATGTTCCTGCAGGCCATCAGAGTTGCAGGGCATGGCCTTCTTGTCACACTTGTCTCCAGAGTATCCGGCGGAACAGGATCCCTGCCGACACACACCACGGCTGCCAGGACGGTTGTCACACACACCGTGGAGACAGTGACACTCTGAACACACACCGGGAGATATTTATGAGCTGGTCATAATAGTGGAACAATGGCAAATTGATTTGCTATAAAGAGGCGTTTAACTGCACACGTAGAGAGATTCTAAGTGGTCAGTTTGGGATGTAGTGGCGAGATTACAGCTGAAACATGTCTTAAGTTGCTCTTCTAGTTTTAATGAAGAGGAGCTGTTACCTTCGTTGCAGGTGTCTCCATGCCTGGTAGGATCTGTGCAGATGTGGCAGGCGACACCCTTGAAGCCTGACTGACAGCTGCATGTGCCGTTTCCACGGATACCGTCCACGCACTGAACGTGAGGGGGAAACAATAGATCAAATACAGATTAAAAAACAGATCTGTTTACAAGCTGAGGCTCCGGTGGCTGGAATGTACGGTGGATCCTCACCGTTCCTCTGTCGTAGCAGGGATGCTGGAATCCTCCAATACAGGGTTTACAGTCCGGACCGAAGAAGCCTTTGCAACACTCGGCTATCTGTTGAACACAAACACACATTAAGAGACGTTAGATCGGCCGCGATGGGCGATGAAGTTGTTCTCCGTACTACAAGTGTTACTGGAACTAAAAGCACGTGGATCACATGACAAGGTACCACCAGCCGTAGGGACCGCTGCTAATCTATCTTAATGAAGATAATGAAATAAAGCTCCAGATCTTCACTGATCCCACCCTCACCTGTCTGGTGACGTTGCAGTATTTGGCGCAGCCTTTACTGTGTGTTGGCCTGAATGGAGATGTGACATAATCACAGCCGATCAGATGGTTCGCCTGCAGAGACACATTCGTGTGCATTTAAGAACAAGCGAAAACTCTATGCAATAGTTGCTTCACTGAACGCACGACTAAGGAGAAATTTGACTATGGATCAGCCAGTCGGAGTAAAAGCAAGGAATGGAAATTATTGGGAGAAAGACAAGTGAAGCATTGCACAACACCTTAAGCAACAAGTTATATATAAAAATACCTCTTTGCCTGCATATGCAAAGTGATGCATTTAAAATGAGCAATAATAATTTAATATTAAGATATTAGCTGATTGTCTGTTCCGTGGTTATAAAGGTGTTTTACCATTTCAGTGCTGCCGTCTGGACACTGAGTCTCATACAGGTAACTGCAGTGGACACACGGACCCTGAGAACACACACACACACACACACATCACAATACAGAAGACTTTACTGTTAGTTCTTGTTGCTGTTAGCCGCTAGCAGTGTTTCCATTCATGTATTCAATGCACATTTTCAAGTGTTGCTTAGGAAAAGGTGATTTGCAGAATGATTTTTAGGCGTTTTTGCCTTTTTTGAAAAAGAGTTAATGCGCCGAATATAATTTAAGCCATGAGTTTGTATTTTGTTTTATCAATTTCTAAAATTTCAGTAAAAATTAAAAAACATTTGAATGAAAACAGGACGACTGTCAGCTGTCTGAGAGTTTAATCCCTCTGCTCACTACGGTGATCTTGCTCTCGATGACATCACAGCGGTGAGGCAGGATGGGAAGGATGGAGGGTGGATACAGCAGCCCGTCAATCATGTGGATGATCCCGTTGGATGCCACGATGTTGGTGCTTGCCAGTCGCACGCCCTTCCCACCCAACAGGACATCACCCTGAAGGGGAACGCGAGTGGCGACTGTCAGCGGCAATTACTGATTATTTAATGTGAATTACTGTGAATCTGTGAGGAACCAATCAGAGACACTTACATCATCGGACACAGTGATGGCGACAATCTGATTTGCTGTCGTCTGAATCTGAGGAAGAACTGCCAACTCATCGAGTGTCAGCTGCAGAAGGAAAAACATCATCAACAAACTAAATGCTTTTTTTGGCAATTTCGGATTCATCAAACATCATGTTGGAGGGAGGAAACAGCAGCCTGATAGTTTAGGGACTGTCAGTGCTGGAGAGAAAGTCATGGTGTCATTAAAACTAAAAGGTCCTTCATCAGGAACTGGATCAGGATGTTGCTGCATGAATCAAAGACAGACATTTCCTTCTTCGCAAAGCAGAAAGGACAAAGACAGAAAAAAGAACAGGAACAAAGAGATGATAGAAAGATGGGCTGATGAGTGTGTAGTTGGGAGGTTACTTACCACCGCCTGGGAAAAGATGTGGTGTCTGAGGAGTTCCTGGAGTTTATGTTTAGCCTGAAAAAAGAGCAGTGAATATCAAACATCTTGGTTTACAGAGGTTATAAATGTCTCATGCTTTGTGCTTTTAAATTTTGTATTATTGTGTCCTTCATATTTTCTGTTACTGTTTCTGTAAGGCGACCTTGAGTGTCCTGAAAGGCGCCATATAAATAAAATGTATTATTATTATTATTATTCATGGACTTCTATACAATCTGACTTCTTTTAGCATCAAGTGGAGTCGCCCCCTACTGGCTATTAGAGAGAATGCTTTTCTCTGTAATAACCACAAATAAACAATATGAATGAAAAGTATTGATCAGACCCGACTTACATCATTCAGCATGTACAGGATGCTCCCGTCTCTGGCTTTGTCCACAGCCTGGTTGGTGGGGACGAACACAGTCAGCGGTCCTGGACCGCGCAGGGGGAGGGACGTCCCACAGTTCTGCAAACAGTCACAAACACGTCATCGTCATTCCCTGGACCTTTTGTCAATTCTCCTGATAATCAGAACGGATCCTTCCGTCTTACTTACTAACTAACCAGGAACATCCGACTGACTACTCACATCAACTAGAGACAGGAAGCGGTTGAACTTTCCATCCTTTGTCAGAATCTCTCCGATCGTCTTATCAGCAAACTGGACATGAAAAGAAGAAGATCAAGTGATTAATATTCACTGCTGAAACCTGCTGCTCCACCACTTGCATTCAGTATGTCCTGTTATATCTGTCCATGCAACATCTATTACTGGTCTATCCTGGGAGAGGATCCCTCCTCTGTTAAAGGTTGGAGGGTCAGAGGGTGTTGCACACTGTACCCATTGTTAAGGCCATTGAGGCATTGCAATGTGATTTTGGACTATTTAAATAAAATTGAATTGAATTGAAACATTATATTTTACATTAAATGAGTGGTGCGGAACCCTTTAACACACCTGCTCATCTCTAGAAGGCTTATCAGAGAGTGTGTTACTGATTGGCCGGTCGATGATGTGGATGATCCCGTTGGCTGCCGGCAGGTCCTGCTGGATGACGGTGTACAGTCTGCTGGGATTTTCCATCAGGATGAATTTCTACACCAACCAGAGAAATTCCAAAGTCAAGAACGACATGAGTTGCAGGATTGTACACTATTCTGTTGGTATTTCTACATCTTATATGCTATAAGAAAGTCTTACCTTGTTGTCTTTGGTCCTCAACCTGCCTCCTCCGTACAGGTTGTAGTCCCGCCCCTCCAGATCCTTGTAGAGGCGTTGACCCAGGATCAGGTGGTTTTTACACACCTGCTCCTCATTCACACCCTGTAGAGGCAGTGGAGGTGAGCAGATCAATAAACTGGAAACGATGGGTTTGGTTTTCTTAGTACTTGAAAACAGGCTCTTTGACCACCTAACGGTTCGACCTGGAGCACCAGGGTCAGTCTGCATCCTCTTATCGTATGAATCATCATCACAGCTGTTCATTGTGAGGATCACAGACAACCAGTTAGTGCAAATTACCAGAGTTCCCCAGGTGATTGTCCTGAGTGAACAGGGCTGACAATACAATACATACAAGAAGGGGATTATAATCTCCAAAGCAAAATAATATGCAACGAATTAAAACACGAAACAAGCTGAGCAATCGTTAAAGTGGAAGTGGTGCCCCCAAAAATAAAGGACTAGTCCTGGAAGAGGAAGCTGCAGTGGGATTGTGCAAACATTGAGAATTCTGGCATATTGTCAAAACCAATTGACCAACCGACCAGAAGTCTAGTCTGCTTCTCCTCCTGGACCTCTGAACCTGGTGAACTAGTCCAGAAGTCCCGGCAAGTCCTGGGCTGTAATGTTGTGTCTGGTTTGAGGGGGGTTTGATAGTTGAGTCAAAGTTTTGAGATCATTAAGACTTACAGTCAGAGGTGTTTTCAGCAGGGGGATGAAGGCTGTGAAAGGTCCATTGTGACTCAGCAGTCGTGAACATCCTTTCTCTGAAACACACAAGGTCAAAGGTCACAGCGAGTTATCCTCACCACAACAAAGTGTGACAGTGTGTCTGAACCCAAGTAGTTGCTGCACAGTGAATCAAAGATCCCCCCAGATTCATGTTATTCAGAAACCACAACATCTCTAATTTTATTCACCGACAGTCAGGGGTGTTTCACATCACCATAGCAACCAAGAGATTACCACCACTACAGTACCAGGCAGGATCCATGTGTATTTGAAGAGACACATTCCCCAAGCTAAGTAAATAAATAAACGGATGAGATAGGCTGCGTTCAGACAGACTTGATGAGTAAACACAGCTGTCTCCTCCTCATACAGCCCTCAGAACACATCCAGTACCACTCGCAGCTGATTTACTTCATCATCTTTAAACATCTTTACCGAACAGGGCAACAGCTCCCGTCAGATTTTCTCTCTGGCTTCCACTTCTGTCCAGCTCTATCAGACGCTCCATCAGGTTGCCGTAGCAACGTCGTCCATCCCCGATCTGACCCCCCTCGCACACACACCTGAGAGAGCAGTAAAGGGGGGGGATGAGGTCATTAATGAGTCTTTTGGTGTTTGCTCTCACAGTCATTCAAATACTTCTGATGAGGAGAACAGACTAATAAAAGGTGCTGGGTCTCCTGGGTCCCGCCTGTGTCCAACTCTAGTCTTGTGTCCAGACCTGGATTGGGTTCTAGTTACAGAAAGCAAATGAGCAAAGAGTGTTTGTGTGTCTGACCTGGGCTGTCCATCCAGGCCAGTTTGACAGACAGCTGATGGATCGCAAGTGTCCACTGAACAGGCAGAGACCAGCTCACAGCCAAACTCAGGGTTTCCACCTGCAGGAGACATGCCGGACATGCACTCGCAGCTGGACTGAGAGACAGACAGATGGACAGACAGGCAGACAGACAGACAGGCAGGCAGATGAGAGACAGAGGGAGGGAGGGAGGTTAAACAGTTTTAATCCTGACTCCTGATTCTTCATTCATCAACGTTCCATGTTTGTTGGTTCTGGTTCTGTTGGTAATCCTGGTCCTGATTCTAGTCAAGGACATGAACTGGTTCTTGACCCAGTTCTCACCTTGTTAGGTCCTTTGAAGACACAAATGGTAGAGTTGATGGGACAGCCTCCATTGTTCATGGAGCAAGGGTTTCTGGGTACGCAGATCTTGCCATCACCCTCGTAGTCGGGCTTACAGGCACAGCTGAGCTTTGACCCCTGTGAGGAGCACTGGGCGTTGATGTCACAGGCGCTTGCAGAGCAAACACCTAAATAGAAAAACACAGGTGTGACTGAACCTAAATAGTTTGTCTTCAGTGAGAAACAAAACAAATGTTCCTTCCAGTCTTTGAGATGGAAGATATAGAAGCTGGTTCTGTTCTGGACTGTGGTGCTCTCAGATTATTAATCCTGGCTCTCTGCTTTCAGATTTACATCAGCTTCTTTAAGGTTAAACTGACCTGTGTCAGTTTGTCAGTCAAACAGGTCACTGATGGACAGACGCTTCAACTTAAAGTACATCTCAAATGAAACAAATGTTTTTGAGCAGTGATTTTACCTGCGCATTTGTTCATTGGCGTCCGTCTGTATCCGGGCAAACATTCACACTTGGCTGCATCTCCGGTTCCTTCGCAGTAGGAGTAGGAGGTGCAGGTACTGCATCTGGTGCTCACTGACAACAGGAGACACACAACAGCAGCTCACTGAGTGCAACAACTGGACAGACAGCATGCGCTGCTGCAATAAATGCATTTATCTATCAACTCTTCTTTTGCTCAGTGCCAACGAGACAACAAGTTGAGAGCAGGATCGAACCTCCACAGTGACTGTAGCTATAAAACTAAATTATTATTTCAGCACTGCAGGCTGACCAGCCTGTGGTCCAATCCTTAGTCTTGTTTCTATATTCTTTGATCAGATAGTTCTTGATTGAAATGATATACTGAGTCACTGTATCATCCAGTCTGCCCACAGTTCATCCTGAGAGGATGAAGATGTCGACACCCCCGGAGACAACGGCCAAACAAAGTTTTGGGGCTTCTGGTGCAGCCAAGAGATATCTGGGCCAAGACTTCCACCTCTGTTTGATGGTTGAAGTTGTTTCACATCTAACATATGAATGCAGATAAACTAAAAAGCTGAATCGTCATCGTAAACAATGAACAGACGAAACGGCAGAGGAGCATCGGATTAGATGCCGGAGCTGTTGTGTTGCCTCTGATTTCGTAACGCCGGCATGCCGTCTCCACTCACATGCCGGGGCAGCGATATCCTGGCTCCTTCTTGGCTCAGTGTAAACAACTAAAGCAACATAACGATCTGAACATTCTTTGGGTGGCACTGAAGAAGCTCTGTGTAAAAACAGAGGACTTAAACTACCCATGACAAAGTATGACAGGCTAGAACTCATGAATAACTTGTGTGTGTTTAGTATTCACATAAAGTCTAATCCAGGGTGTCGTGATCTTACCTTGGTCGCAGCGCTTTCCAGTGTACGGTGGCTGACACAAACACTGTCCGCTCCCCTCCGGACCTCCATCACACACTCCGTGCACACAGTCACACTCTGACACACAGACAGAGGGCAGCGGTAGTTACTGAGACAGCTGTGTGATGTTCAGACTCCTGCAGCTGTCAAACACAGTCCCCTGTGATCCGTCAGAAAGTCACACAGCCTACCTTTGTCACAGTCTTCTCCGAAAGCCTTCGTATTCTTACACTCCTGACAGGCGAAGCCGGAGAAGCCGTCCTGAAAGAGAAAACATTACATTAAGAATTTTATCATGCAAATTGGCCAAGAGGTAACAAAGCTACACTACGTTTTCCTGAACAGAGAAACTGCCCAAGTCTCGCCCTTCAGTCGGAGACTTGGGCAGAGATTTATTCGGCCTCGCCTGTAAAGTGGACAACATCATGCTGGTGCAGCAGGAGGAAGTGGGGAAAAAGGCTGCAGTCTCCAGCAGCCGACTTAAGTCTGTGCAAAAAGTCACCGGAACTCACATCCTGTTCATGAGTTTAATGTCATAGAATTTTATCAGTTCAATCTATTCACATGTTTACCGAGTCTCCAGTAATGGTAGTTTTGATACCGGAGCAGCTTCATAAAGTGACATGATGACTATGGTGCCTTTGTATTCTGAAGCCTTTCAACATTATTTTACGTAGAAATTTAGATCTACTGTTGGTTTCATGTGAAGCTCCGGACATCGGACCGGCTCTGAGGTCCGTCTGTTTCATGACATCACACAACAGTCGGGATCAAGTCGTACCGAAACAAATCTAACGTTGTGATCGCCATCGATCGGCCCTGCACAGACTCGGATCCTCTCAAAAGGTCTTAAGATCACTGTGCTGTATAAATAAATGAATATATAATATAATAAATATAATCTCAGTCACAAGCAGGTGGGTAACAGACAGATACTGACATCACAGACGCAGGTCCCGTTGCCAAGGTCTCCATCCAAACAGGTTCCATGGAAGTTACAGGTCTTCCCCGACCAGCTCGGACAGGCTGCAGAGGGACATTTGATTAGAAACGATCACCGTATATTGGTTATTGATTGTATTTAGTTTCTGGTTAACAGCGCGAGCACACTGCTCTGCCACGTCAGACTGTGTGAGAGGAAGATGTTTGTCTCATCCTGCATCAAACTGTACACGACACTCTGAGTGGCGTTTACAGAATAGAATAAAAGATCAGCAGAGACGAGTCATCATCTTCTTCCATCTGCCTGCGCTGCTGAGGGGAAACACACACCTTCTCCAGGGAGGTGCCGGCATTAAAGGCTGCACATGAACTAAATCAGATGCATTATTTTAAGGAAATAAAGATCTATGACTGCAGAAAGAACAGAATACAGAGCGTATCATTAATGTGAGTGTGCAGACTAAAATATAGCAAAACAAAAATCAGAGGTCGGCCATTTGAAAGCTTTTGTAGCAAACTTGAGCCTCAGTGTGGAGTAAACATATGTATATGTGTGTACTTCTTACAGAGACACAACGGCCCCCAGTGTTGTGGGCAGCATTGTGGCTGCATGAAGCTCTTCACACAGATGTGCTGACATCCATCCAGCTCCGTCTCCCTGCCACCAATCTGCACCACGTAACTGCAGCACCCAGTGAACAAGAGGTACAGAAGTTACTTCATTCCCACCACATGCTCTTTCTATACGCAGTCACAGGGCTCTGACGCGGGCGTGAAGCTTTGAGTTGGAACATGTCACCTGGTGCATACCTGCAGTTGGCGGTGCTGACCCTGCCGAAGCCATGAGGGCAGCTGGCGGTTACAGCAGCAGCACAGGAGGTGCACACGGTTTGCACATCAATCCTCTGCAAGATGTCACAGCGACCAGGAGGAGGAGTCTAAAGGAGCAGAGGGGCCACAATTACAATCTGATGCCACTGACGTCTCTTTTTGTGTTCACAGATACTGTTCCTCCGACTCCAAATGGTACCAGTGCAGTCCCACTTATAACAAACCATTAGCATGAGCCGGAACAGGACCAGTAGAAGCAGCAGTAGTTACAGGGCCCATAGCAGGGAGTTAGTGGTAGCAGGACCAGTAGCAGCAGCAACATAGGACCAGTCTCAGTAGCAATAGCAGGACCAGTAGCAGCAGCAGTAGTAACAGTACCAGTAGCAGCTGTAGCATGACTAGTAGCTGTTAACAATAGTCAATATTAATAACAATAAAAGTCAGGATATCTCAGCCTCTGATGCTGTGAGTCAACCAACGCACGAGTACAATAATACATTATATGAGAGCTTAATTAAAGTTTCCATTATGTTAGGACAGTTGCAGCAGGACTTACAAAACATTGACTGAGTCCACATGATTCAAATGTTTTCTTTCATTTAGTGACTAGAACGGCATCAGATTCTCACAAGAATGTTCTGTGAGATCCGAATGCAGTAAAGAAAACCACTAATACGGATCAATGAGGAGAACGTTGAGGGGTT
>CAAKHC010019106.1:30489-43257 GCA_901007825.1 Macroramphosus scolopax
GAGGAGAACGTTGAGGGGTGGGGGGGGGGGGGGTGTTACCTGTTGTTGCAGGGAAGTCTGTAGGCAGAGCAGCAGCAGCAGCAGCAGCATGGCTCGAAGGGTCACATCCAGCGGGGGGGAGGAATAAACCCACCAACCAAAAGTCCTGCCCAGCAGAAATCAGTAGAAAAAGTTGAGAATCCAGGCAGAGTTGGAGGTTAACCTTGGCTTCTCCTCTCAGTTTTTAGTCTGAACAGGAAAAAACACAAAGATAACATCATCCTCTGTGGAGGGAAAACACAACTATTAGAAAACAATAGACTTGTAATCCAGCAGCAAAATGTCTGGAATAACTAGAAGCAACCTGCTTCTGAGGGACGCAAAACTCTGGAAAAATACAAGAAGCACTTACAAAATATTATCGAAAAACAACCTACAGGGTGGAGCCGGGTGGTGGTGGGATTGCCAACAATATTAGTTGGTAAGTAACAAATTGAAACCGACAAAGTAACTCAGCTCAGAGTCGGGCAGAGAGACGCCTGAGAAGCTGGAGCGACTGTTATGTCTGCTCTGTCTTTTCCTCTCTGATCTAGGAAGAGAAAGAAAAAGGGCACAACAGAAACTGGCAGAGTAGGAACCTCCCAGCAGAGATCATCTCCACCTCCTGCTGCAGCAGCGGCGGCAGCGCTGGTATTAAAAGCAGTTGGATTAGTAACACCCGACAGCAGTACGTGTAGAAGTAAAAGTCTCTGGTGAGGATCGTACTTGAACTTCAGCTGGTTCCCAACACAGAAGTCAATTTACAAGTAAGCAAAGAAGAAGTAGAAACTAATACAGCTGCACAATAATCATTGTTATTTTACCTTTAAGTTATCTTTGCTTGTCTCTCTTCACATTTAAAGCATCTCAATTAAACTAAACTATCAAAGAAGGGAACATCACTGTTGAGCTGCCCACAGCTGGCAGACACTTTACTGTCAGAGCTCCGAGGAGCCAGAGGTGTGGACTTGATTCACGTAACATCATTGCAACATGACTTGGGCTTGAACACCAACTACTCTTTGTACATGAAAGACTTGATCCTCTCCCCAGGAGTCACCTCAAACCAAATCAAAAGGAGCAACATCCGACTTGCCTGTCTTGACGTGGGACTTGACAACATTTTGAACAGTGAAGTAAAGTGGTTTGATCGTCTTTGTGTCGCTCAGTTGAGGGTTTATTCTCCTTGTTTGTTACTTTGAACACTCAGGTTTCTGTTGAGGAGCTGCTGTACCCGAGACATGAATGTGATGCTGGATCAACCAAACAAGTTGACATACTGAAGGAAGAATAAAATGTAAAAGGAGGTAATATTCTGTCCACTGGTGGTCTGGTTGCAGAGAGAGAGAGATTGTGACAAATACTCTTTTCCTGACAGGAAGTTTTGGGCGGATTTCCCTTCATGGTCGTCCCTGTGGGCCGTTGAGATTTGGACGGATTTCCTCGTCAGCTGACACAGCTCCTTGTCTGCTTCTCAGAAAGAGAAAAGAACAAGAGTGAACAGCAGAGTTTCTTTCCTGTTTAAATTCTGGTTCAACCTGACGAAAACGCAGCGAGGTGATTCTGACCAGAGAGAAGGTCAAAGGTTAAACTGCGAGCAGATAGAACAATAACAGGAAGCTGCCAGCGCTGCCAGTAAACCGCTGCAACTCTCCAGGATTTACTGCCTTGCTCACAGGGTTTCAGAAGCAGGTCTAACCTTTATTTAGCGACACAGCCGGTCCCTCCAAAGCTTCCAACACAGGTCCAGATTGCTCGCGGGCGACCATCTGCCTCGACCAGTACATAGACAATAATGTGAATAATAATAATTGACATGCTGAGAGACGAGAGTGAGGAAAGCACAAAACTACTGGATGCCGATTCATTAATGGGAAATGTTTGTGTGAAGAAGAAGTAGGACAGAAGGAGAGAGGAGCTCAGTGCATCATGGGAAGTCAAGACCGAGACAACCCTGCTTAAAAGCTTTGTCTAAAAAGACTAACTTAGACGTAGAGAGGGTGTCACATGGACTGTATAAACGAGCTGGAAAGCCAGTTCGAAGGTCTTTTAAACCTGCATTCTTTCCAATAGCCAGCAGGGGGCGACTCTAATGGGTGCAAAAATAACAGATTTTCCTATTAACTCTATGAGGTGAAAGAATTGGTCATAATCTTTCACTGAAGGGGTGTGTTGTATTTTCTCCTTGTGTGTCCAGTTGATGTTAGGTCGTTACGGATGTCTTTATAGGGTCATCTGCTCAAGTCGCAGGCTTCTGGCTTTTGGCCAATCAGAAGAAAGTGGGTTTTTAGGGAGGCGGCCTGAAAGTGGCCCTGAGGGTCAAAATGCAACAACATTTCAGATTACAGAATCTGTTCGGATCTGATTGGACATAAGTCAAGCATGTGCAGAGTTTATACAACAACTAATATATTTTCACAGGTTTATTCCGCCCAACTCGACTTTCGGTCTAATAACTTGTAGTTGTAAAGGTTTATTCCATCCAAAAACTACTTTCTGTCGTACGACCCTCTTGAGCAATGTAATAAAGACACAGGAGCTAAAACTGCTGTTTTTACGAGGATGGAATGATGTGCTGCATAAAGAGCACGAAGGATAAGATAAATATAGATTTTGTTTTAGCAAGGCTCCTCTAGCGGAGTCCCAGATTAAAAACATAGAGCATGATAGGTCGTCTCCATGCACAGACTCTCAGCTCTCTTTCAGACTCTTCTTGAAACAATATAAGAACAGTTGGACTTGCTGGCCATGTGAGGCCCTCAGATGAGGGTAGAGACAGAAAGATGGACAACTGTTGGACTGTAGACCTTCATCCAGCGTCTCATCTACAGCGGAGTTACTCCACACTTTCATTGGTTTGAGCAGTCTGTCCCTGCAGGCTGCTGATAAAAGGCCTTTACTCGAGATGTGACTGCTGTGTTGTGGTTTCGCAGCTTTGCGTTGCCTTGAAACTGCCTGATTACACACAAGAAATCAAATTAAGCACAATGTCTGACGGACGCCGTGATAATCGTTATCCTTGGCTGCACCAACAAACACCAACAGGCCGCGACTCACTGCTGGAAAAAAAGAGAAAAGAATGGAGATGTTAAGAGGGGCCTCGGCCAGGGGTCCTCGGGGTCTCTCGGCCGGTGTCCTCGTGACCGTCTCAACCTCAGCAAATACCTCCGATCAGCACTCTGAGCTGGGAAACAGTTGAGCCGACAAGAAAACCATGAGAGATAAGAAGTGACAAAGGATGTATTATCAGCGTCACGTCCCTCTGCAGCGTCAGTTCATCAGGAGGCTAGAACATGATTCAACAGAATGTCCAGTGGGTGACGGAAGCATGAATACACAGTTTTTCAGCTTCTCTGTATGCAGCACAGCAGGAATCTGTGTCAACAGGTTCTGTTTGTTTAACTGTGGTTAAAGCTGATAAACTGAACTGAACCTCCACCACCTTCACACCTCTACTAGCTAGGAGATGAAATATGGAGAAAGTTGACGTTACAATATTAGTATTGGTGTAGTTGCGCTCTCCGAGTGACCTTTCAGCAAAAACTAAAAAACTATTTCATGAAGCCTGTTGGAGGAATGAATCATCGATCTGTTAAACAACATTAGAACATCTTGTTCATTGGCCTGGGCAGATGTACGCGCTCTCCGAGTGCTCTCGTAGTTTATTTCTTGACAACTAAATTCTTTCCTATTGGTCAGTCGACGTCCTGGAGCCGGCTGAAGGCCGATCAGAGGTCAAATAGCTAGTTTCGCTGATCAGACACTTCCTGTACAGTATCTCTGGCCTCGGTCTGTTAAATGTCTCTGAACAGGAAGTGAGCCGAACATCACAGCCAAGCAGCTCCAGCACACAGGAAGCAGAGGAAGTTACACCAGTTGAAAGGTGGCAAATTTTTGTCGTGCTGCTGAATTGCCAAGTCATCAAGTCATCAAGCCCTCGGTGAGCCGCAAGAGCAGCGGAGTGCTGATGGGAACTATTTGTGTATTCTTCTCTTAGCTTTTGGGATGGTGTGTCCTCTGGAAAACAGATCGAGGCAGGGAGGTGACAACCCAACACAATCTTATTCTCTGTCACAATCTCTGTGGTCTTATATTGAAATGAATACAAAAATCACTAATGTTGTGCATTAAATAATGACGTTATAAGCTATAGACTCACCGACTTGGACTTTCCTGCGGCCCTGAAGAGACTGATTACGTCATCCTGATACTTTCTGAGGAAAAATGGAGAATAAGGTCCTCAACACAACGATCTTCTATTGTTATATCTTAAGGAAAAACTTGTTTTTGTCTTCTTCCAGGTTGCTGTAGATCACGTGGATGAGTTCAATGAGATTTAACACTACACTACATCTCACACAATATTTAGGATTCCAGGAGTCAATAACGTCTTAAACCTCGTGGTCGGAGGTTCAGACAACATTTCCCCAGAAACACACCGTCCACAGTCTGACTGGTTTTCTAGTGTTGTTGCTGCATCAGCTGTAAAGTGGACAGACGGTGGTCAGGAAGAAGAACAAACATTATTAATGCAGGTTTTCATTTTCACTTTAATTCAGTGGCATTTCCCTTTAACAAGACAACAAAATGTAAAAGTGAACAACAGTGGTGAAGGGTGGTGATGTGTGTGTGTGTGTGTGGGGGGGGGGGGGGGGGGTTCAGATACAGACTGGTTCCCCATGTGTCAATAACAATAGGTGAAAAACATAAAATAATACTCTGTAAAAATACTCGATGATAATATTCTAAATGACGTTTCAGAGGTTCGTGTTGGAAACATCCCGCGGACCTTCATGAGCACGAGTCGGCTTCAGGAAGGAAAACGTCCGTCCATCCCAAAGGAAGAGTTACATTAATACTAATAATGAGCTTCAATATACTGTTCAGTAACATTACATCGTCGAGAAGTATGTGCAAGGAATAAAATGTTCAGATAGTAGATTGTGCCAAGCTCTGTGTGTGTGTGTATGTGTGTGTGTGTGTTACTTAAATAACAGAAGTTCGACATTTAGGAAACATCCTCTTGTCGTCGCAGCCTGAATCAAAGCACACAAGTAGAAATTGAAAAGTATAAAAAGATATTTTTTGGTTTTAAGAGCAACTTTACATAAATAACCTGTAAACAGCTGTCAGGGTCGTTAGAAGCTGGATTCGTTTCCATTGAGCTGAGCTAGCAGTTTCCCTTTGCTTACAGTCTTTGTGCTAAGCTAGGCTAAAAACCTCCTGATCTATTGCTAAACGGACATCGATCTTCACATCTGACTCCGAGGAGGTCAGCGGAAAATTGTTCCTATAAAAGGGTGTTTAATCCAGTAAGACTCCTGTGGACTGGATGCAGCGCCCCCTGCTGAGCAACACCAGTCTGTGTCAATTAGGTCACCAACTAATCTGGTAAAATCTCCTCCGTGTGGGTGAATGAGGGTGAAATAGTGACAAACTCCTACAATATCAAGTCCTTGTGAGGTCACAGTGGCAGTCGGATGTCCTCCAAGCATCATATACTGTATAAATATCATATTTCACTGTGGGTGATATCAAACAGCGGGTGGACTGAGCCACATCCTTTCCAATCTGTAAGAAGTTCCTCTACCAACATCTTCCCAACTGCAGAACTGTGAGCTCTGCATCCGATCGCTTATGTAACGGAAGACTTGACAATCACACCCGCTTCGTGCCACTTAGTAATAAAACTCTGCAGCAGAGTTGAACATGGATCACTTTTAGTGGATATGGCAAAATCAAAACACTGAATGTGCAGGTGGACCATCCTGGTGGTGGCTTGTAATTCCTTTAAAGAGTCTTGAGGGATGATCCACCTGGCAACATAAAACATGTGTTTCTTGGACAGCTTTATCAGGTTTTGATCAGGATTTAAACCCCCCGAGGTCTCTTCTTCTCCTTTCTGCTTCTATTTTCATGTGAACAGTCAAGCTGAACACTTGACACGTTTAGAGATGCGTGCATCATCATCCCTGTTTGAATAGTTAATTGCACTTGTCACACCACGACAGCAGGCTTTTCAACCCCCCGTCCATTAAGACCAGGCCTCTAAACGGGCACATTACTGCAGTCTAACCATGAGTCTGCCTGACAAACGATCCTCCCCTGTCGTCATCATCAGCCAGTGAGCTCCACAGGAAGCTCCCGGCTACACAGCGCCTCCCACTGGCGGGCGAGGAGTGAGATCAGTCTCTCCCTGCTGTCGGCTCCCGGGACAAAGACGCACCACTGGACCTCGCCCTCGGCTCCACCGCTCGCTCCGCCTCCTCGGGGCGGGGCCTCCTCACCCTCAGTTGCAAAATGGTCCATGGTGAGGTGGCAGAGCAGGTCGGGGCCTTGCAGGTCATCAAACACTAAGGTCAAAGCCTGAGGGTATGTTTGGTAGCCCAGCAGAACCCGGTCCAAGTCCCGGATCCTCCGAGCCTCTCGCAGCTGGTATCGCTCCCTACAGGAGGACATGATGAGGAGGACAACATGTAGCTTATTGTCAACAACAGGAAACATTCACCTCAAGTTTTGTGCATCTTAATGATGCCAGTTCCCGTCTAAAATGTACATTTCTGTTCACAGGATCCCTTTAAAAATAACAAATCAGTTACAATTGAATTTATAAGCAGTTTATTTTCATTGAGCTAGTATGATGAAAGCCGCTGATCATTTCTAGATTGTAACTGATGGTAAAAGTGGGCGGGGCTTCCCTGTGCGCTCACCTGGAGGGTGGCTCTTTGGCAAAGTCTGGCAGAGGATAGCTCACGTAGTCTTCGTCCAATAGGAACACATCTGTGCTGGTCAGAATCAGAGTCCGAGGCTGGAGTTCAGGAGGTGGGGGGGAGCCAGGAAAAGGGGAGGGGCCCGAGATGGCGGAGCCTTGGATGGGACCGTTGGGGACCTGGACCTGAAAGGCAGGTACAAAGAAAATGGTTTTATAAACATGAGAGTTTAAAATAACTAACTTAAGCAAGTCAGTCAGTCAACCTGTGCATACAAACCAAACCCCCCCCCCCGCTGACATGTCCTAAAATTACAGAGTAAGCTCACACCTGGAAGACCAGCAGGTACAGCAGGACATTGAACGAGCGTGAGGACGAGGACGCCGCACTGGCTGGACTCTTCCTCTCTGCCACGATGAAGGTCAGGTCTCCCATCTCCTCCTCACTGGGATAAATAAACTTCACCCTGCTGCTGTGGACCAGCTCGTAGTTCTGCATCTTACCTACAGGGGGGGGCAAAGTCACATCTAATCACATTTTGTGACCAACATCAATTCAACAATTCAGATCTTCACTCTAAAAGGGCGGACGACTTATCAAATGGAATCATGAAATTATGATGATCGCTGATGACTTCCTGTACGGTTACCAGTTTTTGTGCTGGTGAACTGGGAGTAGAAGTCTTGATCTGATGGCTCTGGGGGAGGAAGCTGCTGCTGCAGACTGAGCGCTGACATCAGCTCCTGCAGGAAGACACCCGTCCCGTAACTGTCCCTGCTGAGGCAGCAGACGATGTGATCGGCTGAACGACCTGCAAACACAGGGAGCGAAAAGGTCAATAGGTCAGAGGACAACACTGAGTAAAATCAGCATTTTGTAAAGGCTCAGTATTTAATCTTCTACAGACACTGGAGTGTGTAGATGTTCACTGACCTACGACCCTGAAGTACTGGTCGAACAAGCCCACATTGACGGACAGCAGCTCAGACAGTCTGATGGTCAGACAGCAGCACAGACAGACGTCTGGATCTCCAGACTCTGTTACATCCAACACTGACAGAGGGACAGAGTGAGATATGAGTCAAACTGGAAGTCTTAAGATACAAGAAATGTTCCTCTTATTGTTCACCAAAACCCTAGAAAACAAACTGTCTGATCACTGACAGGTTAACAGAAACTGCTGCTTGAGACGTAGCACAGAAAGGCCTGAGATCTGTGCTTCTTATCGTGTCTTAGCTTTGAGTGAAATGTCAATGTGATAATGGGAGATTTCAAGAGTCACAGTAACAGTGATTCCCGTTACATTTTCTGACTTTACCTTACGATTTTATGTCCGTTCTAACCTACCTGAGTGACAGCCGAGTGTGGCGGCGGAGTCTTCCAACAGGAAGTAGACCGTGTCAGTGGAGAGCAACAGACAGCAGGTGAGCTCAGCCTCTGGGAACTTGTAGAGAACCACAGACAGCCACAGAACCTGTCGCACCTCCTCCACCTCAGACTGATGCGAGTGGAACATAAAAAAGAACATGAACACCTTCATGGAGTTGATGGATGCTGTTGGAGATCGAGTCTTCAAAGAAGCACAGAACTCTTCATGCAAATAAATGAAATCTCTTATTTTGGAAAATGATCTGTTGGGTCTATGAGGAAATGCATTTGATGATAACAGTTTTAGGGAGCAGAAGAAGGCATCTGCAGGTGAGTGTGTCTGAGTGTGTGTGTTTGTCTTACCAGTGCGATATATCGATTGAAGTAAGTCAGCAGCTGTTGTCCTCTTAGTCCAGCCAGGAGCTTCAGTCCAGGGGAGAAACCCGGGCTGAGGTGGGGGGATGGCTGGTTCTCCTCCATCTGGAGACTTGAAGAGTCCCAGCTGAGGAGGATGAGGAAAGAGGACGGCAAGGGAAGAGAAGGATGACAAGATGAGCAGTGAGTCTACACTTGTTTCTTGTGACTTTTGTAAAGCTGCTGAAGGAGCAGACGGCAGAGTGGTGATAGTTTGTGAATGTACAAAAGATAAAAACCGTGTAGCAGCTTGAAATCATTCTGCACACTTCTGTCTAAAAGGATTTGGATCAGCTGCTTGTATTTGATTAAAATCACACCAGCAGAGTCTATGATTGTGTTTTAATGTACAGTGAAGTGTCAGTGTTAGAAAAGCAGTGCAATTCTAATTATTTGGGGGGGGGAACTGGGACACGTTGTGCAGCTTTAATCACAAGTATTGTGATAATAGCATGCAGCTGGATGTTCAGTTCAGCCACTGCAGGAACGAAACAAATCTATGTTGCATTAACAGAAGTGCTGGAGACGTCTACCTGCCGGTGCTGTGTGACTTCCTGGTACAGGTGCAGCAGCACTGGTGTCTGGATCCATGATGGCCTGAGAAGAACACAGGAGGAGTCAAACTAAATGATACCATCAGTTTCTTTATTCCTGTTTGAGTGCATGTATATATATGTTGGTCTTCACCTTGTGATTGCTGTCCTTGATGTGGACATGGGCTGCAGGACAGGGCCAACATCTTCAGCCCCTCCAGAGCAGCTCTCCGTTGGCTCAGCTCAACCAGGAAGGAGCTCCTGTCTTGGACCAGGGGGAAGAGCAGCAGCAGCCTCTCACCGCCCAACAGCAACTCCACAGTGTGACTCCACCTGCACAATATGATGGTTAACATACAGAAACTACAAAGGAAAGAAGGAAACTTGACTTCAGTGTCTGTCTGCAAAATTGGAGAAAAACAAAACAACCAGAGTCAATAAATCTCCAAGACCATTTATTCTTCTAGTCCCACCTTCTGTACCTGTGGTGGTGTTTCAGGCAGAGCGCGGTGCCAGTAGCGACCTGAGGGTCTCTCTCTTTGGGGTGGAGCACCACAGAGCCGAGGGGCACACGGATCAGCTTGTACAACGAGGTGGTGGTGGGCTGATGGAGGTCCGTGCTGCTCCTCTCTCTTCCTGCTAGCTGTCCGAAGTCCATCTTCAGCACCCAGAGGTGTCGGTGGGTGAGGAAGAGGAGAGATGGGAGTGTAGGCTCCTCTGTTTTGGGTAAGATGTCCAACAGGAGCGGGTGGGTGGAGGAGGGGGATGAGGAGGAGGAGGAGGATGAGGAGGAGGAGGAGGAGGAGGAGAGGAGATGGGCAAGGAAGCCTCCCTGGGCTCCTTGACTCTCCTCCAGCTCCCAGGAGTTTAGGAGTGAGCGGGGGAGGAGCTGAGGAGGGCTGGGGGGCTGTGAGTCAGTCTGATACTCTGCCTGGATAAACAAGAGAGAGGATTTATGTTTTCATGGTGAAAATGCATTGATGGAACATTAAACAGAAATGGATCAGTAATACAGAGGCTTCGTTCTGACCTGGATCAGTGCCATCAGCTCGGTCCTGGTCTGCTGGAGCTGCTGGGCCTCAGAGAAGAGGTACCAGCGGGTTGTACTGGACCTGAGCCCGAAGGCGAGGCAGGAGTCAGGGAGCTCAGCTAGGGAGGAGAACAGGAAGTGGGAGTAAGGATGCAGGAGGTCCACCTGCAGGCGAGATAGAACCTCCTCGGTGGCCAGACTCTGTTCTTGGTCTGAAAACAGCGGAACAGGAGCTCTTAACTTCTCAGCAGAATTCGAACTGCACAGCAGGATCATCACACATCATATGACTGTATATTAACTTAGTTTTAATACAATTGTTTGGTCTATGAAACGCTTATTGTATCCAACAGGAAGTGTTTTAATGATCCAAAACAAAGAAAAGCTTTAAAATCAAATATTTAATAACCTGAAACAAGATCATGTTTGGCAGTTTGCTAGTTAAAATACTTTTACTAAAGTTAATAAAATTACTATCTGAAAACAGCCAAAGTGTGACTGAAGCCGTTTGCTTACTTACCCGTGTCATGATTGGTCCAGGTGAAATCATCTGACAGGTACAGCAGGCCCAACATCTGGTCTGTCAGCACCAGACACACCTTTTTCTGCTCCACCTGCTCGTCCAACTGAAGACAGTAGCACCACAGAGCCCCGATGACCTTTACCCCCTCCTCTTCTTCTTCCTCCACCTCCTCTTCACACAGCTGCACTTGGGGACCGCTGGGCCCTGCGGGAGGAGCATCAAGTGACGTGGATGAGGAGCAGATGGTCTCCTGACAGGAATCATCCAGACCCATCTCGAAGTAGCCGTCCCTGGAGCCCGGGCTGGAATATCAAGAAATCAAGAAATTAAACGAGTTATTCATTATAATAGTTATTAGTTAATTATTACAAATAATATTGGCAATAACCTCGTGTGGGAAATGGAGACTAGAGGGTGCTGGTGGAATTACCTGGGACATCCCACCTCTGTACCCTCCACAAGAGAGGGAACCTCTCTGGATTCATACCTCCTCTCCTCTATTCTCTTCTCCTCCTTTTTCTTTGTCTTCTTCCTCTTCTGCTCCTTCACAGATGAGCTGAGGTGCTGGGAGAGCTGGGTAATGAAGTCTTTGTTGGAGGAGGAGAGGGAGAGCAGCTGAGGAGGAAGAAGAGGACACCAGGTGGCACTGCAGGTGGAACAACTGGTTTCAACTGGTCTGGAGGAGGAAGAGGAGCAGACACAACTGGAGGAGAGACAGAGTTGAAAGTTTGTGTCATAAATAGACCTGCCATCACATTCAAACAGCTGAGACAGGTATACATTAGTCATGTTTTATACTGTTACAATAATCCTGAGGTAGGAGCAACAACAGCACCTCCTACTGGACACATAATGACCTACAGGCCAGGACAACAACACAGTACAGCCCTGATCAAATGACTAAAGTAGACACAGCGGGACAAGGTCCCTTCTTATCATGTCTTGTCTTTCAAATAGTTTCTCCTGGATTATTCTTTAATTTAATCTGCTAAAAGCACCAGAACTCCATTTAAAGTTGTTCATTATAGAATATGAGGATGGTAGAACTTTTATTGCATACTGACCAGACAGTTGTAGTCGCAGCAGTAGAAGTAGTAGGAGAAGTAATACTTGTAGGAGTTTCACTGTGAGTGTGTTCAGGCAGACTGACAGCAGGATGTTGTACCTGCAGACAAACAGGAAGCAACATTAAGACCCAGTAAACAAACAAATGTCGAAACATATTCCACCTCCTGTACATCTTTGTCTTCCCTGTAAGGAGCAGGGCTAGCTGGGCGTGTAGCCGAGGGTGTTTTTACACACACTCAAAGAACTGTTGGTTGTCATGGTAACATCTGCCTGACCTGGACGGTGTCAGCAGACAGGAGGTTGGTGTTGAGGTTGGTGTTGAAGCTTGCAGGGGGAGATGCGGCGTCCACAGGGGGGAGAACACCGGGGGTGACTACGGTTTCTTCTCTGCTTGATTCTGAAACATGAAAGTTATCAAATCAGTGATGCTCTCGGTGAGGAGAACACCTGCAGACTGATGTGTGACTGACAGTTTAGTGCTGAGGCCAAAAACACCTTCAATTTGAGTATTTATGTGCAGAAAAATTGAAGCATTCATCATTTTCCTTAAAAAACTGCTTCTTTTCATCAGGGTTTAACATGCTGTGAAAATAAACTGATCTGAGTAGATCTCGCCATCACACTTTGAGAGAAGGGGAGGTGTTTATCTGCAAACAGCACCAGTGACAAAAGAGGGATAATCGACCTGGTTTAGAGGACAAACACCTTTGTGAGGAGGGAAAACAGCAGGTTAACTTCATCAGCCCCGCCTACTATATATTGATCAAGATTTGAATTAAGATTTACATCAACCAAACTGATGACATCGAGGAGACAATGTTAAAAAATGAAACCAAACTTGATCTTCAGTGAAGGCAACGGACAGACAGATTTGACACCCTGCAGCCAATCAGAATCAAGCATTCACCTGCACACTGGGATAAAATGGATAAACCGAGTCATTCCTCTTTTTGAGTTTGACATTGCTGGTCTTACCAGACATTTGAAAAGATTCCCTGTGAGTGTGTGCGATGGAAAGAATGACAGGTTCGTACCGTCCTGCCGCTGCCTCACAGCAGAAATAACACCCATTGCCGCCCCCCCCCCCCCCCCCCCCCCCCCCCC
>CAAKHC010019106.1:43277-56854 GCA_901007825.1 Macroramphosus scolopax
AAAAACACCCCAACCCCCCCCCCCCCCCCCCCCCCCCCCCTCCCCCCCAACATCCCTCAGCCCTGCACAGCCTGATACATACATGATTACCTTGACTCGCGCAGGCAGTGTGCTGGGCCGGTTGGGAAGAGGAGGAAGAGGAAGAGGAGGTGACAGCAGGAGGAGCAACAACAGAGGAGCAGCAGGAGGAAGAGGAGGGAGGGGAGGAGGAGGAGAGGTGAGGAGGTGCAGCAGCAGACAGCCTGGTCTCCTCACTGATCTGACGAGAGGACAGAGAGGGGGAAGCCTTCAGAGAACACCAGTCATCTACATCATCAATCAGAACCTAAATCTGCCACCAGAAGCTCCATCAGCAGCAGAGCAGCTGTCAGTCACCGCCTAGGACTGAAATTTAGCATCTTTTAAATGGAACCAAAAGGAGGAAGGAGCTGCGGATGCGTCCCCAACACAAGCTATGCAAGCTGTTTAAACAAATGCTTTGTTCATGAGCAGACACAAAAAAAACGTTTAACCACAGCTGTTTTTAATCCCAGTTCAATGATTCACTGACTGTAACTCTGCTGATGAGGAGCAAAAGGCTTGAAATCCAAAAAGGCTTGTTTCCCCCTTGTTAGTGCCCAGTTGTAGATCCCCAACAAACCCCACAGAAGCTTAGACAGATTAACACTGTAGATCACATTGTACATGGATTCAGTATTTAATGGACATCTGGATCAATGTTCGTCACATCTGATCTGTGGATGAATACGGCAGGTTTGTGGATTCATTTCTCTAGAAGTTCAGATTATAGTGCAAAAATTCAGGAAAGATTAAGTTGTGTTGAAGACGATGTTAAGTTGTAACATCCATCACTGTCAGTGAAATCCTTCGCCTCACATGTAAAACCACAGTTCAAATAACTTTTAGATCATGCAGACACAGAAGTTAAAGTTACCTGTTTGTCACCAGGCGGCAGCATCACGTACCAACAGGACACAAGAGAGTTCATTCGGATTTACAATGGATATTTATTCACTAGTTACACTGAAACTGGTTTAAATCTTTCATGTGCGGGTTGTTTCAAACGGTACCCGACCACATAAACCTTTACTGACTCCGGCCACATGACCGACTGTACCTTCTTGTCACTGCTGCTCATCCGGTCTTTGACTTCTTTGGCTTTCTGAATGGCTTTCAACACTTCCACTGTGTCCAGCTCCTTCTCGGTCGTCACTTTAACGTCCAGACAAACCTGTCGCAGAGACAGAGGATAAATAAACAACTGGTCTGTGCAGCTTTGTCCTCCATTTCTGATTATATTTCAAACAGATGAAAAACAAGTTGGCGTGTAATACTCATTGTGGCCACAAGAGTCTGACGTGCACCATAACACCTTGTTAAATAGGACTAAAAGAATTCATGGATTCTTACATTTAAATATCTGGCTCACCAATATTTAATGACTGTATATGTGTAAATATTTAAACATTGTCACAACACATTAAAACCATATGCAGCCTATATTGTTGATGGCTTTTTCTTCATCCCACATGGACAAGATTGAGATTGAGTGAACGTACTCAGACTTCAGGTTTAGTCAACTAAGAGTTCAGTGTCTGAGTCAAAGTTTGTTAAACTCCCTCTCAGTCCTACTCATAGACTGTATATAACACGTGGATGTAGTACCTCTGCAGCACGGTCTCCAAACTGGGCCAGTACTTTGGTTCTGTAATCTGGGATGATGCACATGGGATTACTGGACAGGTTGAGCTTCTCCAGACAGGGCAGAGAGCCGATGTTCCGGATCTCCTCCAACTGGAAACACACAAATATGCATAACAAAAAAACTAAATCAACCTCCAGAGAGCAATTTATTAAATGTTCTGCTCATTCTATTTCTGACAGTAGAGATAAATCAGTTACATTGACATGTTGATCATTTCATTTATTCATAGCTGTGTTTGTTTCCTGCTTCCTTTGGTTACAGCATGTTAAATACCATTTGCAAGTGGTCATTTTCAACATGACGTTTTCTTCCTTTAAACACAAACGTATGTATCTTTTGCACATTGAAATACAATAGACGATATTCTGCATGTTTCCGTGTTCCTTTGATGATTGCATCAGATCATGGTTACCTTGGCCAGCTGGTTGTGGCTGAGGTCCAGGTTGACCAGAGAGTAGAGCTTGGTGAGGCCGGTCAGTTGGTCCAGCTGGTTGCCGGCCAGACTGAGTGTTTTGATGTTGCCCAGACGGGTGTGAGCAGCTTCCAGGACCTGCAGGCTGTTATAGGACAGGTCCACGTGGATCAGGTTGTAAAGGTACTGCAACAACAGAAGATATACTTTAGTATTATCATCAATGACGAACTATGTGTCAGTCAGCGTGTTATATTTGAAAAGCACCTCGGAACGTGCTGCTGACTGTAAGTTCGGTCCTCAGTTTGGGTGTAAAGTCAATACCAACTGTTATGAAGGAAGTCTGTCCTAACTGAGCCGATTTGTTCTTCCTCACACTCTCACATACCTGAAGGTTTTCCACCGAGGGAAGCTGGTTGTGGCTCAGATCCAGAAACTCCACCTTAGGAATCAATTTCTACAAGAGACAAACTCAGTGTCAGCACACATGTTCAGGGAGCCTTAAACATTCTTTATTCACACAATCAGTCCACACAGACATCTGCATACCGCTACGTTGTTGTGACTGCACACTGGCAGACTAAAACTATTGATCATCAGATTTGATCACACTTGGTGAGTCATCTGGTTATGTGTTGTTATAATGCAGGTAGTAGACAGTCAAGTGAACAGGTGACACAGCACCTCTTCAGTGGAGGGAATACTGGCAGCGAGTGAACTCTGGGTGTGTTTGTGTTTTCATGTCAAGAGAGTAACTCACCACTGAGCTGTCAATGGTGCTGATGCTGTTGTTGCTCATGTCCAGTGTGGTCAGGTTTCTCCACAGAGGGATAACTGCAGTCACAGGACAGCAAGACTCCGCTCCCTCAGGCTCCCACTGCGAGAACTCACTCGCCTCCGGGACCAGGATTGCCTGGAGAATGCCATCGACGTCACAGTAAACACATCAATACTCAACATTAAAAAAGTAAAAAAAGAGTACTGCATACATAGACTGGGGTAATATGTCGTCTAAATCGCACCATCATAGTTTCTGTGGAGTTGTGGATACTCAGCGTCACCAGACTGGACCTCAGACAAGACAAACCTCGAATCTGCAGAGAGCTACACTCACTGATCTGAGGAGGAACAGACAGACAGACAGAGAGAGACATAGAAGTCAGTAGAAATGTCAGCTTAGTGTTCCTGTCAGCTCTGTAATAGGAACATCATTACATGAATCATTGACGACCTTATCTCAAATTCATCAGGGCATTTTATTGATGCATCATAATGACGTTTATCTGTTTCCTCTGATTGTGTTTTTTTTTTTTATCAGTGACGAGGCTTTTAGTGGCGAAAAGACATGCAACAAGGGTCTTTGTACAGAAACAAACTATGAATACTACAATGAAGTGTCTGGATCACCATACTTCATTCTTTGTTAATATTCAGAATACTAAACAAAGCTTCCAGTAAAACAGGTCTTAACTTGGTATAAATTGTAAATAACAAATAATAAATAACGTGGACTGAACTGAATCCTATTCGTGTAGAGAACATGAGAGCAGTAATTCAAGGCCAGACAGTTACCTCTATCTGCAGCAGTGATTTGAAAAAAGACAGGTCAAAGGGGAGACTGCTCTCCTGGATGTTGCTGGTTCCTACTGGACCTGTGGTACCAGAGATCTGACAAACAGGCACAAAACCAGTGAGAATATTCGCCAAATCTGCTCCTGAAAATAAAGTCAGGACTGGGATCTGTACAACTGGGAATTGGAGTTAAACAAAGAGGTGCGTTACCTTGAGGTATCGCAGCCTGCAGGCGAAGTCAAGGATGTGTCCGAGATCGGTCTTGGCGTCTCCGTTGCAGCAGGTCGGTTTGGCCAGACGGAGCTGCTGGGAGACGGAGTAAAGCTGCAGAGGACGGAGAGAGAACACCTCGCCAGCCTGCAGCAACTGCTCACCTTTAGCACACAAGGACACAAGCAGACAGTGGTCTGATATAAGACACCATACAGCTTTTCATCTGATTAGTTATCATTTTTAATGTGCTTATCAGTTAGCAGTTTGCAGTGGTTTAGTATTGTTGTACAAACATGAAGTGAAGGCTGAAAGTCCAAGAAGGGAGGAAACTTATATTTCTTTTATTTGAGGAAACTGGATGAGTGCAACAGCTGGGAGAAACACGTTTCAGTTGCATCAGATCCTCAACGAGACACTTATGATAGGAGAACAGAGGCAGTCTGATAAGGAGAAAATACAAAACAAGCTGCTCTATTGCCTTGTAATCAAGGAATTAATTAGTTTCAATGATTACAATTTTCCGTCACTGTTGATGAAATCCAGCCACAAGCGTAAGAAGGCCAGAGTTTCATAAATTGTTAACACACTTGCAGAAACGCTGGACAAGAGGAAAGAGTTCGAAGGTCAGAGAGGAACTAACCTTTATGGAACAACTCCTCGGCCAGTGCTGCTGTAATGCCATTGATCTCCTGAAAGGGACAAACGGTTCAGCATTTAGAACCAGTTCAAGCAGAATTAATGACTTCTCTGTGACATTCACATGTTGATCAGCTGAAATCATATTAGGTTTTTTTTTTTTATTGGCCGTCTACTTTGAAGAGTCACGAGGACTCAGACAACACTGCTCTGTTATTGTGCTGACATCACAACGCCTTTTGATACTGTGAAATAGACAGAATACAAACATGTCTTTGTTCCCGCGTTTTACAGAACAGGAACCAGATTTAAAAACATTCTCTTTTCTCTAACCAGCCGTTCTGTAAAACCACATAAAGTAAGTTAACACCGTGTGTAGTTTTGGTGTCCGCCTGCTGGTCCCACTGAAGGGAAATCTTGATGCTACAGCATGCAATGACACTGAAGACAATAGTGTGACTGAAACGTTGGCAGGCATTTTCCTGTTTCGACATGTCTGTTCAGAAACCCTGTGAAGAAATGATGTCCCCAGTTTGGTGGGAAGAACTTTATCAGCCAGCAGTGAGCAGAACCCTCAAACAAATCCAACACTCTCTCACACTCAGGAGCTTATCAGCCAAAGTTAGTGGCCGATCTCAAAAATGATTTTGTGTCCGAAAGGGATCAATCCCTGCAGGCAAGTGCCAAAATCAGGTTGAAGGTCCTTTCATGTTCACCATCATAGCTGCCATTTTTATGTGTCTGCCTTTGGCCATGTGGTGTACTTGCTGAAAGCAGAATAGCAGCTTAAAGTCTGTAGATATGGTATTACAAGGCTGGTGCACCTACAAAACTCTGCAGCTCATGTGTAGGGGTTCAACCTTGCAGTAGACTCACGTAAAGGTGAAAGTGCAGGAAATAGGCGAGGGGAGTGGGCGTGGCCTGTGGAAACTGCAAGAGCAGTGTCTGCAGGTAAAGCTCCAGCTCCTTCTGCCTCCGCTCCACCAGACTCTTTGAGTTCTTCCCCAACATTTTCTTCGGAGGAAGAAGCAGTCGGTCAACCTTCTTCTCTGCTGTCAGCTGGAGGGAAACACATCAGGATGAAGCAATACATCCCATTACTCTGAGTCAGATTAAAATACAAAATTAAAACATATTTTTCATATTGTTCCATGAAGAGAAATGGCTGCTGAGCTGGTCCGGTCTCTTACCTTTTCGTGGAGGTCGTGAAAGTCACTGTAGCGGTGCTTCACAGTCCACCTGTGCTCTCCATCCATCACCTCGATGATGTACACCTGAAACACCACAGCAGGACACTCAGCAATCTGACTGCGCTCGATCTACTAGAGGCAAACTGGCTCCAGAGCTTCAATTATATCAGTATACTTATCTACCAATTCTTAATGGTATATGTCACTGCTCATCTTCCTATAACGTCACAGATGATGAGTACTGTTAATGCTCGGAAAGCTCCGAAAGAGTTCAATGTGACAGCTCGACAATTAGCTGGTACATTTCGTCGGGTTCATTCAACGTTAGTTCAGCCTCGGTAAGATAAAGCCATATCAACCGACGTAAAAAAAACCCATAACTGAATAGTTGAAAAATGTACTCTTTAATGAACTTTATCTACATGATCTCGCTGTCACACTGATAGAACAGAAGCTGGGCTAGCTACATGCTAAGCTAACTGATGTAAGACTACATGAACCCGGGCGTAGCTTACTGTGTAGTTTTCCACCAGCTCCGACCCGACGACACACACTTTTCTCTCCGAAACCTCCTCTGGAAACGGGAGGGATTCCATCTTCAGACCTCGACGAGCAAATGTGAACTGTTAAAAGGGGGAAACTCTAATCTAAAACGGCTTTAGAGGGCGTCTAGCGTTTCTCCTCGGTGAGCCGCCGTCAGACGCCATATTTGTTGTGATGCCGACTGCCGAAGCAGCTGACTGTTTTGAATGCAACAACTTTATTGACATCGGTTCCGGGACAATTTCTATACAGCTTTTTATTTCAGTTTCAATATAAAGGTGTATTAGACATAACGACACTGTGAGTGATTAAAGGTAACCACGTGGTTACAGACAGCCCATATAAAGCCGAAGATATAAGAAATAAAGACCTCAACCTTGTTCGATCATCTTTGTCCGATATTTGAAACGTGTCATTTTTCCAACGAGCATTGACAGCTGCACAGAAATAGTAGTAATCATAGCTAATGTTTGAGGTGACAAATCTGTATGTATGCGATAAAACGTTTGTAGCGAAGACGGTTTACCATCAGAAGCATTCTGATCATGTACCAACCCGGTGAACCTACATGAACTGAGATGTGGTAAATACCGTATATCTTTGAAATAAGGACTAGTTCCCATGTCCAAGTCTATTGCCTTAAGCACATATGGATCATACAATGATTAACTGTAACTATCGCCAGTGTAATATGCAACATAGCCAGATGGGGTCAGCAGTGAAGCCGAAGACTTAACAGACTTGTGTTCTGACATGTTTTTGCTGAATTGATCTATATTGAAATATATTCGATCTGTACTAAACAGACAAAAGTAGAAGGGATAGTTTGAAGTACATGAGGTTCTTTGTTACAGGGGGAATTGCTTCCCTGAAGAGGAATAATTTAGTGGCCTCTAAGATTAAATTCATATTTCTTTTTTAGATGTAGTGAAATTTCCTTCCTTTCTCCGTTGGGTGATTTCACACGGTTCCAAGATCACAATTCATCATCTAGTGATCAGCAACCCTTAAGTTGTGAGATATTTAATGCAGGATCTGATGGACCTGTCATCTCCAGGGCTAGTGTGGCTATGCACCTGACGAGCTTAGGTCGGGGACTTTTTCTAGAGCTGGGGATAGGAGTGTTTTTCTCTTGTCTGGAACTGTTCAGTGTTTTGGACTTCACGAGGCCTGGCCACTTGTATATGCATGACATAGTGTATAACTTCCTATTGCTGCCACGGCTCCAGTCCTGCTCCTCCAGTGCCGCTGGTTGTTGCCGTTCAGTGTGTTAGGGGGGCGGGATGTAACGGCAGCAGCACTGGATCAGATTTCAGCTGATAAAACTTAAGCGGAGCAAACCATCGTGCTGCTGGGAGGAACGTCCTGCGTATCACAACCCTAGCAGGACAGAAAAGGAACTATACGTGTTTTAATATCTTAAAGTATGTTATTATGGTGCACTGAAGTAATATCTTATAAAATATGTCTTATGATGATGATATTAACAGACATGGGAGAAACCTGTGAGCAAGGAACCCCCTTCTCTGTGTTCAACCTGTGAATGGATCCTTCCAGGTCTTTATTCAGGCTCTGAGGAGAAGGCAGAGCCACAGTTATTTAGAGCTGGTTCAGAGCTGAGTTTGACACCCTGCCCGAGCTAAACTGAGAAAAAAAGCATCTTTGAATCCGCTAGAAGACACTAAAAACCCTTTAGCAGCTAAATTTAATGCACTAATCAGAGCTGCCAGGAGCTGATTTGAGTCTCAGAAAGGTGAAGAGGAGATAAGAGAGACAGGAGGGCGTGACAGGCAGCCAGCCGAGCAGGCAAACTGCTGCTGCGAGAGGAGGAAGAGCAGGCTATGCACCAGCCAAAGCAAGAGGTCAAGAAAAAAAGCGCAAGAATAGTGAAAAGGTAGACTCTGAGCTTGAGGGAGATCATTTGTGATCTGAGCCAGAAAAATAGACACCAGCCTGTCTTTGTTGTTGTGTGGGCAACCGTGCGGGGAGGAGGATGTGAAAGTGGGCATCAGGGAGGATGGGAGGCAACTGCAAGAAAGACAAGAAAATGCTTTCAGAGATGATATGCAGGAAGAGCTGCCAGCAGCAGCAGGCTGGCAAAGAGGCACCGCAGAGGGTAGCTGCCAGCCGCAGGAAGCACCGCTGGTCCAAGAGCTGCAGGGGGCGCCTGCAGGGGCGTAGAACAGGAGGAGGAGGGTGGTCGAGAGGGTGCAACCAGCATCAAGACCACCACCAACACCCTGAAAGTCATCATCCCCATTTTCATCCCAGACACCTCCAGAGGCCTGTGATGACCCTTAGACCCGTTAATATTAAGGGAAACAGAGCAAGGGGGATGCGGGCCCCAAAGAACACCAACCAGTTTCTGATGCACGAGAAGTACCAGATGCTGCACATGCGCTCAGATTCAGTGGGCAGTGACAGTGGCAGCTCCTCCGACAGCGACATGGAACTCACAGACATGGACTCATACTTGGGCGTCCTGGAGAATGCCAGAGGAGCCCTCCTGGACAGTCCAGACCTTCATAGCTCAAAGACACAACCAGGACAAGTCCTGGTCCTGCACAAGGACCATGTTCATCTGCATGAGGACAGTCTGCGTCTGCAGGAGGACAGCATGCAGTATTTCCCCTCGGAGGACGACCTGATGCAGAGTCAAAATTTCATGCAGAAGGACTTTGTTGAGTTCTGTGACATCCTGGAGTCCTGAATGGAAACTGTCAGGGAGCCATTTTGTTGTCTGACTGAACGGGCTCAGGTTTGTTCTGCTTCTTGTTCACAGAAAATTAAGACATGCATCTTATTAGTCATTTTGCTTTCAACTCCCCCCAACCCGACACACAGGCAGAGATTGTCAGAAATGTTATTTCTATCAAGTGTCATTTTTGGTGATCTGACTTATTCTGTCTTTTTTCAAAACTCTGATCTGCACTGGAAAAAGTGGACTACTTGCTGGTATGTTCGAGAAAAAAACTAAAACAAATGCAAGAATAAAACACGTTATTATGACAATGTTTTCACAGCACATGTTTGGTCGTGTTCAGTGTGTCAGGACGCTGTAAAGTGCTGCTTCTCTGTTGTTGTTGTTGCACACAAAGGGAGATTTGCTGGGTGGTGGGAGTGAGCCCGAGCAGCCAATCAGGATCGAGCTTGCAAGCTTAGGCTGCAGATGATTGGCTGATATATACTGTCTTCAACTATAAAGCATTTCACTGTGAAAACTGAAATAAATTGATTGATGTTATGTGGGTTGTTGATCGTCTGTGTGAATATAAATAAGTGGAAGCCGTTTTAAATACGTAGCTGAGTCATCAGAGTGAAAAGGAAAAGTCAAAATACTTGTACACATGCATTGATTTAGAAACTTCACCACCTGATGACTTCTTTTATTCTGATTGGAAATGTAAAGTATCATTTTGTACTACCGGTTCAGTTGAACGTCCATGAGGATAGAGATTAAATGTACAAGTTAATGATTTTATTTGAGCTAAATGCATCATTTTGTCGTATCGTATTTTTTGACCAAGAAAGACACATAGAGAGAGAGGACGCTGCTCCTGAAAGCAGAGCAGTTAAAGTGGATTATATAAAGAGAAGTGGGCTGGTCGCACCCACTCAGGACAGGCAGGGAGGGGTAATCCTCTTTGTGTTTGTGTGTCATAAACTAATAATGGTAAAAGGTCAAACTGTGAAGAACAGGAAGGCTCTTTATGACATCGTCACAAGTATTTTCTGCCCATCAACATTGGAGAGCAGCGACTACAGAAACTGTTAAAAGGAGAAAAAAGTTTTCAGGCTGTGAAATAGTGCACTTCCTTCCTTCATTTTGTGTATTTTGTAGTCTGATTATGTAAACCCGAATGACATGGTTATTCAGCTTCCTTGAACTAAAAAATGGACTTAACTATAGATTAATCTTAAACGTTTGATTTAGCAGTCAGCAGGACCACAGCAAAAACACATGCTGCCCTGCTAGGCTAGGCTAGGCTTGTTAGCGATTAGCAGGAGCTACTGTATCAAGTAATGTGAAATAACAAATGAGATGGGAAATTCATTAAAACTGATAATCTGCAGTTTAACTGCACTTTAAAATTAAAATATGGCGAGAAACAGAAAAAACAAGCCTCAGACATGTAAATCAAAGTGCTTTCACGTCATTACCTTTGATAATCATATGAAATATAAATGAGGAACTATAACATATCCTAAATATCATTATTTAAGGTGCAGTAAACTTTCCCAACTCTCTGATTCAGTCTTGAAAAAAAGGCCTTCAATGCATCTTTTGTTGTGCACTTATTGTTGGCATCTTTCCTCGAGTCCTTCAGTGACTGTTGAACATGTTATAACTTGTCTCCTCAAATACGGCCTTCACTCTGAATTCATTCAATTTAGGTCATGTCCACAGTGCGTGCACTTGTGTAACCAGTCTTTTGAACTGAACGTAAACCTGCTTGGATCCATTCGTCTCACGGATGCAGGGTTGCATGTATCATTATTATTGTCTGTCAAGCTTCAACCAGGTGGATTTTACTTAAAATCAGTCTACAAAGAGTAGAAGAGGAAATGCATGCCGTTTACTGTTTCTATGAGATCATGGCGGATAAAACCCCTCATCCTTCAAGTACTCTGGTTTGTGTGTGTGTCTCTTCATTAACATAAATAAACTGAAACCAAAGCTAAGCCAACTGCACAGCTGCTTACACAAGAAGTGTGTGAAGTGGATCCAGTTCCTGCCATGAGTGGCGGCGTGGCGAGTGATTGAGTTCACAAGGCGTTCAGTTGTTTGCTGCAGCCTGTAAGTCAACCATCAGTCTTAGTGATAATGAAATCATAACATAAAACATTTATCAGAATCACCTGTGCTGTGACAATTAGTAACCATTTAATATTTCCTCATGAACATGCTTTATTACGAGTGTCTGGAGCTTTCAGGGCAACCTCAGATCTATGGCCTTTGTCTGGTTATTAACATGAATAACTCATACAACCATATGCTTACTAATATCTTGAATATATAAAGACCTTCATTGTGTTCAAACAAAGCAATGACTTGATACAAGTGACCAGTCCCCAGTCTGACCTTTGACCTTTGGAGCAGCTGACCGCCTGGGTTGGCACTGTGACATGCTGCCAGAGGTTGTGTTAACTGCAAACACACAAACACACTAACCTACAGTGTGTTTGCACTGCTATCTTATCTTATCAAACATGCAGTTCTCACGTTAATTCTGAGTTGTTGCACAACTCTGCTGTGGTCATGTGGGCTGTGGGCACCGGGCTGTCAAACAGGAAGAGTCTCTCACACACACATCCTTGTTTTACATTACTCTTGGGGACCATTCATCAACAGGATGGGTTCACTATCCCCTCACTAAACCTATCACAACTGAATGCATCACCCTAAAACCAAGTGTAAACACTGGAATAGACATTCATACTTGTTGTGCCCAATATCTTGGACCCTGAAAAATCGTACACACAAACAAACACCATCATGTTTCCATCACTTCAGAGGTCATTCGTTTCCTGGAGACTGTAACCTTAACCGTGACCTTAACCCAACCTCAACCTCAGCTTAAATGTATTCCAAGCGTTCCATAAGTAAGTGAGCCATAAGGAATATCTTGTACACACACACACATGCACATACACACTGATCACAGTAGTAAGGTGATGTGTGTAGATCAGTGACCTGAAATTACTTCAGCTAGCAATGCTAATGCTAATCTGCTGACACACAGGTTTGTACATCCGTAGTGACGAGGACAATTTTTTTCCAAAACCAAATCTTAATCTAAAGTATATTACATACTTAACAAAGGTATTTAAACAGAGTCCGACTTTTCCAAAAGTGCTCGTCTTTCAAACAAATATTCAACTTGATTAACGTCCTCACTTTCAGACTGCTGATGCCGTGTTTTCAACCTTCAGTTGCTCTGATCTGAATCTGTCTCTTATCACACAGAAAATAATAAGCAAACCGTAATGTTTTACCAAAGTTGATTTCCCCGTCTGTGTGGTTCATTTGTATTGAAGATCCCCGATAAGGAAATCAGGTTAATTTCTGGTGTGAAGACCATTCCAACCAAATGCCAATTCTTCAGCAGGCCTATTAACCAATCGAGAGTAACTCCGGTGGTTGTGGTATTTACACAACCAAAAACCCTGGAAGAAACCTCTGTTGCCTAAGTGTGTGTGTGTGTGTGTGTGTGTGTGTGTGTGTGTGTGTGTGTGTGTGTGTGTGTGTGTGTGTGTGTGTGTGTGTGTGTGTGTCTTATGAATAGATGAAGTGAAGGAGGGAGGAGACGAAGGAGTGGATGGAGTTGGATGCTAAACTCAGTTTGGAGTGGAAAAGTACAGATGTCTGCTCTGGAGGCGGGGCCATCGGTATTGAGTACAAAAGAATGACCAATCAGAACACAGATAAACAAATTGATTGACAGCAGTGCTCGGTAGCCGGACGAACCAGCCAAGAGGTTTTTGTATGAACATAAGTTTTGTATATTTGAGTCTAAGAGTTCATTCTGAAGTGATTTGTGCTTGTTCACATAAGAAGGGGCGGTGTTGGCTCCTGATGACCAACATGGAGAGGTCCACAGCTGCATACCTCGCTCAAAAAGAACAAACCATAATCCAACAGAGACGAACATATCAGTACTGCAGCTGAGATTCAAGGCTACCTCGGGCCTGTACTACCAAGTAATTCCAACATATCCCGGACATCGTTAAATAAGCTATTTTGACCAAATCTACCAACTGTAATTGGATGTTATCCTCTCATTGAGTCATTTCATAGTTCTTCCATTTTTTTATGAGAATGGCATAAGAGTCAAAAATACACCCACTGGCAATTAATCAAGTAGAGTAAAGAAGCTCAACAATCCTACAAAGCAGCATCATGTATACCTCAGTACTTGACTTTTTGTGCAGTAAACCGGTGTGTTATTTTCTGGTTTTGTTGCTTAATACTCAACTATTGTCCACCGTCGTGAGACATTAAAGGTTTTCTGATTCTGATTCTGAGGCTGAGCTATAAAAACACAACTGATCTAACGGATCTAAAAAACTGTCATGTGATTGACATTGATCCTCTCACAGAGCAACACACACACATACACTCCGATCTGAATGTGATCAACATACACTTAAAGGGACTGCGTTGTCATACAGTCTGACGAGTGTGTGAGCTGCTTCCTGCCGCTCCATTGACCTGCCACCTTTTACTACACACACACACACACACATTTAAGTGTCCTCTGCCAGAAGGAGCAAAAGTGGTTGTGACTCAGCCGCAGCTCCTTCA